>CABHPP010133528.1:0-22517 GCA_902168425.1 Peromyscus attwateri
GGTTGGTATGTAAAATGAAAAAAAAATAGTTAAACTGAAAAAAAGCTGATGTTGTGCATGCAAGGTGAAACTAACCAGATTTAGAAAGACAAATACAGTATGATTTAAAAAAATGAAATGTAAGAAAAATTTCAACAACATACGAATAGTATAAAATTGTTGTTACCAAAGACAGAAGAGGGAAGTCCAAAGGTAAAAGTCAAAGGTTACAAAGTTATAGCTATGTAGGATGAGTAAGTCTAGGCATGTAATGTATGTTAAGAGGACTACAATTCATATGGTATCCTACATAGTCAATTTCTATAGAAAGTAGAAAGGAGATTTTCAGTACAGTGCTTTTAATACAACAATTGGTGGTTATGTAAAATGGCATACTTAGGAGTTTAATTCATAAATTAAAAGGAGATTTTACACACCTTATCTATACACAACAAAATTGGATTTTTAACTTTTGAGAAAGGGGTGATGATGACAAAGGAGTAAAAGGGGAACATTAGGGAGTGATAAGTATGCTATCTTAGTTACACTATTTTATGCACCGGTAATCTACTGTATATTACTATCTCAATAAAATGTTTTTAAAATATTGCATTAAAATTACATGGAGTATTTATTTATTTATTTATTTATTTATTTTTTACTGATTTTTTTTGTTTTTCCAGACAGGGTTTCCTGTGTAGTTTTGGTGCCTGTCCTGGATCTTGCTCTATAGACCAGGCTGGCCTCGAACTCACAGAGAATCCTCCTGGCTCTGCCTCCCGAGTGCTGGGATTAAAGGCGTGCCCCATCACGGCCCAGCTGTCTTCATTTCTTTTTTGATACTGGGTCTTTCTATGAAACAACAACCTGCCTAGCACTCACTATGTAGTCTGAACTTATAGTAATCTGTCTACTTTAGCCTCCCATATCCTGTGCTTACAGACTGTGGTCACCACAGCCAGCTTGGGGGCCTTTAACTACAGACTGTAGCACCTGCCATGTTGTAATTTCAGTATATCCTGAGTGGGACTTAATATTTCTAATATAATTTCACACAAATTGAAATTCCAAATGCTATTCTTTTAGAAGACTACTATTAGAAACAAAACTTATTTCTTTCAACAAATTAACTAAAAGAGAAAAACAAAATGGAGATGGACCCAAATATTAAAGGATAAATAAGAAACAAATCAACCACATCCTATGTGTGGACATTATATTCTGATCCAATCAAAATAACTACAAAATACTGAGGAGATAATTGAAAGAATTGGGGTTTTTATAGTACTGAGCTTGCTATAGTATTTGACATATGATCATAGCATTATGTTTGTATTACTTTAAAGTCACCGAGATATGCAGGCAATTTATGGATAATATACTGAGATTTATAGGATGTATTTTATGGTTTGGAGGTGATTTAACTATGCGATTATATTTCCCAAGGCATCCATTATGACTAAAACCTTTTCTTCAAGCATACCACTATTTGGAGGTGATGGACACTTTGAATGGTATACAGTAGAAGGTTCTGCTTGTTTTGGAGATGCCCTTAGAAGAGATTTTTGAACCCTAGTCTCTATTGCCATCTTTTTAAAAAATATCGAATATTAAACATACACTTGCACAAATGAATGGGTGTACGTGGCTCCACCTCCTTATGTTACATTGTAATGGTGCTGCTGCCATCTACACCCACCTTCAGCATCTTGCTAGAGTCAGAAATTGTGCCAACTCTGAACTTTCTGCCTCCAAACCTGAGTTTCAAACTCTTACCTTCAGGAATTTAGTTTCCTTAAATACTTCATTGTAGTAGCACAAAACTAATAAAATTTACTTGGAAGGCAGTTGAGGAGAGACAAGTGGATGGGTAAAAAGTAAAGTAGAAAAAGATGGGCTGTGAGCTCATAATTGTTCCTACTTGATTTGGGGGACACAGAAATTCATCATAATAGTGTCTTTACTCCTGTACGTGTGTGAAAGCTTCAATAAGAAAAGGTCATATATAATATATATGTATATATGTATATGTATATATGATGGAATTGAGAACAATAATGCTCAATAATACTAAATGGCATTGGACTACCAAAAAACTATTGAAATCAAAAGGAAGGGTATAAAACTTTTAAATGCATTTGTACACACAAAGGAGACAAATGAAAGGAAAGGGGAGAGATTGATGATTTCCTTGGCTGGCTGAGCTAGCCAACTCCTAATGTCTTTCTCAGTTCAATACAAATTAGATTTACATGCAGTATGTTTCTCAAATACAGAGGGCAGCCTGAGACAACTTCACATATACTCGGTTAGTGTAATTCATTTGGAACTGCCTGAATCAGCTGTCACAATATTGTGTGTTTCTTTTTCTCAGAATGTAATACCCAGCTTGTGAAAAGGATCTCCAGAACAAGGCACTCAGACTAGTCAGCCAAACAGGACCCTACCACAAGTGCTAAGAAACTCTGTGCAATACATAGGACTGATGGGCCTATCAGGGAATAGTATGATTACATCATGTATGTTTTAGCCAAAACTGGTCCAGTAAGGCCTTTGGCTTTAGATCTTTCCCTTTCTCTACACGATATCTTGGAAAATGAAGAATATATTTAAAGTCCATTTTTATTTTACTCACATATTTCAAAGAAAAAAAATGTCCCCCACTTTGTTTGAAACTAGAAAATTGGTCTTAACCAGGCAAGACTATGTGGCTAACGTCTTTATGTTTCTCATTATGCTGTAAGCTTTGCCATCTTAAAATGTTTTCTGATAAATAGTAGGTAGTTCGAAAAAAAGAGAAAAGGGGAAAGAAAATTGTAATCCACTCAACAAATTACTTCTCTATATGAGTCATTTGTCTCTATTTAGTCCTAAGTTTATCCTAATATTAAAATAAGAAATGAGTCACTTTTTAAATTTTAGAAGCATTAAAAAAATCTCTGGTTAAGTAACTAATCTAATATATATATAAAGAAAATGGACTTTAATATATCCTTTACCTTCCAAGATTATATATATGTGTGGTGTGTGAGTGTGTGTGTGTGTGTGTGTGTGTGTGTGTGTGTGTGTGTGTGTATTTACAAATTTTCTCTCATTACCACCTTGGCTGCTTCCCAGAGATTGCATATCTCTATCTTCAACAAATTATATAACACTAGGTAATCATTCAATATTTCACATATTCTATTTGTATTTTATGGGAACAATTTGTTCATAGCCTATGAACGACAGCCCTGAGTGATTATTATGACAATCAGGGTTTTGTAATAAATTTACTATTTTCTATGCAGATATTGGATGCATCTTTCCTGCTTTATGGCACACAAAATCTCCAACTACAAAAAATGGTAAAAGTGCATTAAAATGATCTCAAAGTTCCAAAGTCTATAACTCCACACTTTTTTCCCCTGAGAAATGACTGTGCCAAAATGGCTCCAGTGTACTCTTGTGGGATGTCGGAATACCAATCAGTGCCCTTCCCAGAGCTGCTTTCCTCAGGTAATATTGCCTCTTGCTGTGTTTTAGCAAACCCCCTTTTCAAGGATACATACCAGAACCCAAGTCATAAGCAACATCTGTCTCATCAGTGCTTTATAGGTTGAAGTCTGTCGAATTCATGAGGCAATTAACCATGTGCTGCCCAAGATATTTCTACTATGATTATCTTAAATACTACTCAAATATTCAATGGAGACTGGCTTTCCCAATGAGGCAAAAGAAAACTAGGAATCTAAGATTTACTAGATTTGAATTCCATATTTGTGAAAAATGTTCAAGTATGTTCCTTGTGTTAGATCTAAATTGCTTCCTGTACAAACAGGGAGAGGACAGTGTGGAGAGTGGTAGAGGCTTATCCTATGGATTCTTTAGCTTTGTTACTCTTGATATAATATATGTCAGTATTTTATTACTTGAAAAAGAAAGTGAACAACCAGATGGATACATACATAATTCATTTTTGTTCATGGTACCCTGCTCACCCCCATGTATGTGTCTTAGTTTATTTTACTAAGGAGACATTCAGTACATATTTGGATTTAACTCTGTTTCCAGTATTTTATAGTTAATGTTGCCATGCAATAGTGAAAAAATAGCTTGTTTTTCTTTCCAACTGTTCTTTTCTATGTCACTAGCATAGGGAAAAATAATATGTACTAGATAGAAAACCAATCTACTCCCATTTGATTTAATTTCATCCCTTTTATATCATAAAAACCAAGAGGGTTTAAAGCTGGACTTGAGGTACATGTGGGTTTTTTTTACATTTTCCATTTTTTAAAACTATTCAATGCCAGTAATAGCTAGTACCTCTTTCCTCTCATTCGTATTATTTTATTTGTAATTGTGCATACTTGTCTAAGGCTTGTTTTTGCATTCCTTTGTTTTGAGGGTGCATATTTATTTTTCTAATTATAAGAGTAATATAACCACATTACAAAACTGCAGCAAATAAAGGAGAGAAAAATAACACCCCTAATTGTAAAGCCCTAATATAGGTACTATTATCATTTTGATGTATTTTCCTCTCACTTTGTTTTACTTTTTCACAGATTTTTAAATACATATATATAAGGCATTTTATTTTTTCCTCCTGCATTTTTGCATTCCTCATTATAGAAAGAGTCCATTTTATTACCTAGTTTTTGAAAGCATTATTTTAATATAAAAAGTTATGTAATGATAAAATCTGGTATAAAAATATATAAACAGTTCTTACCCCATCAGTTTAACATAGCATTTAAAAATTATTTTTGAGGTTCATTGTCTCCTATTTATACTTGTACATATTTTTAAGTTTTTATAAGTCTTATTTGCCCGTTATTTAAACTACTTTTTTTCATATTGCTCCGTAGCTTTAGTATAAAAATCTAAAAGCAAACAAACAAAAAGGAATGGAAAGACACTATAAGCCTAACCAAGTGTAATCATATAACCATATGCTATGTCATATGTTTCTTTTATCTTTCGTAGCTATATATTTTCATATTGTAGGCATTGATTACACAGTATTTCAGCATCATGTTTTCACACTTCCTTAAAGACTAAACCTTCCTTACAGTGTTGCACAAACTCTATAAAAACTGTTTTAGTAAAACAAAATGATGAAACACTGCAATATGAATATAAAAATATCCTCCAACTCTTGCAACATGCAACACATTTGCTTTTTGCTTTAATGAAACACTTTCAGTCAGGCTTTAACTTAAGTGAACTATTGACTTATCAACAACCAGACATTTAAAATATCTGAAACATACTATAACATCTTATGAGTACATCATAACTATATTACAGATGTACATAGTCTTTATAATAATCATTTTTTAAATGTAAATATAAGAAAAACCACTATGGAAAAATGTGAAAAACAAAATTCATGTTCCTATTCATACAAAAGCACAACCACACTATTGATAGATTGTATCATTTTCCTTAGACATATTTGCTGTTAAATTGCATGAATTATATTTTCAGCACTGAATTTTGCATAAGCTTTTCCCATGTTGCTACGTAGTATTCATACATATGTTCTATACAAAAACATGCTTTGAATCCCACATTCAAGTACTGCAATTTTTAGCTTTTTTAGCTTCTCTCAATATACTTAGCTTTGTATAGCATAGATAATCATTTTTACTTTTTATTTACTTTGTTGTATTGGTATAAAATTTTCTTACACATAATTATTTTAAAAAGTAGATCAAAATTTCAATAAAACAATATATGATGGCAGTCAATATCATTTTGATATTTTCTTATCTTTTTATTATAATTTGAGTTTCTTCATTGTAGTAACAAGTATTCTCTGTGTTGCTATTTGTGCTTTTTCAAACGTAATAGTGTTTTGTTCTCTTAATATCTTCTTATATTTATACTGTTTAATTAACACACAATTACATCGTTTCCCCCATCCTTTCTCCAACCACTCCCATCTTAGCCCACTCCCTCTCAAGTACATGGCCTCTTTTCCTTTAATTATTATTTTTATCCATAAAAATACAACGTACTAAGTTTCTTTAGCATTACTAGTATGCATATATTTTTAAGGCAGAGCACTTGGTGCTGACTTACAAATTAGGGGGCTCATTCTTGGGCAAAAAATAATTCTCAGTAGTCATTAATTGCATGTAGCTCTTCATCTGGGGTGGAGCTGTGATTTTTCCCCTGTCTATATTGACATGTAAACTGGTGGTGACATTGTCTAGGTCTTGTTTATGCCGCCATATTGTTTTTATTTCCTTGGTGAAGTTTCCCTGTCATTTCAAAAAGACACACTCTCAAAGAAGACTTCCTGGACCTCTGGCTCTTGCAATCTTTTGGTCTCCTCTTCTGGGATGGTCCTTGAGATTCATGTGTAGAGGCTATATAGTACATATATAAACTGGGCGTAGATACTCCATAATCTGTGGTTCTCTGAAATTTGACTAGTTGTTGCATTCTGTAATGGTCTCCACTTGCTCAGAGTAGAAGCTTATTGGACAAAAGGTTAGAGCTTAACTTATCTGTAGTAATGCAGATAATTATTTAGAATATGGTCAGGAATTATACTAGTTTAGCAAAGTGGTAATAGCAGATTCTTCTTTAAGAACCATGTCTTCACTAGCCACAGGAAGGTATGCTACTCTTCCTTTTGCAAGACTGTTGGTTATTACCAGGATATAAAAGTTCCTATTGAATCTTTATGGATATTTTGTTATTCTGGTAATTGTATTAATTCATAGGTGTCACAGGTGGGTAGGACTATTGATTGTTTTTTATTTTGTTGTTGTCAACTTGCATATCATCTTCCAGTACTAGAAATACTGGTCCTCAGGGAACAAGCTTTCAGAAGAGATCCATATTACAATTTTAGAATGAGCTGGTACAATTTTCCACTTATTATGTGGTATGATATTTCTTTTTTTACTTTCTTAATTTATTTTTTTCCTACAATATATTTTGATCATATTTGTTCCCCCTCTCGACTCCTCCCAGAACCTCCCACCACGTTACACAACCAACATCATGTTCCTTGTCTCTCTCTAAAATTATAAAACAAAAAAAACAAAAAAATAAGAAAACCAAAATAACAACAACAGCAACAACAACACCACACACACACACACACACACACACACACACACACACACACACACACGATTCCATTTTGTGTTAGCTAACTACGGGGTATTCGTCCTGCCCTGTTGTGTGATTGGAGAAAATTCTTCTTTCTTTCCCCAGTGGATATCACTTACAAACAGCTTCCTAGTTGGGGGACAGATTTTGTGTGATCTTTCCCTTCTCAGTGATGGGATTTTGTCTTGTTTGAACCTATGCCAGCCTTGTACATGTTGTTATAGTCTATGAGTTCATATGCATACCAGTTTAGTTTGTAAAATGCTCTTTCCTCTAAGTCATTTCCCTCTCTGACTCTTACAATCTCTCTGCCTCTTCTTCCACGTAAATCCCTGAGCCTTGAGAGGAGGGGGTTGATAAAAACTTCCTGTTTATGGATGAGTGTTCCAAAGTGCTTTATTCTATGCACAATTTCTGGTTGGGGGGAGGTGTCTCTGTGTTAATTTACATCTAGTGCAAGAAGATACTTCTCTGATGAGGGCTGAGCAATGCAGTGATATATGAGTATAGCAATATGTTATCAGGAGCTATTTTAATGCTATGTTTCTTTTTTCTGAGATAGTTTCTTTCTGTAGCCCTGGCTATATTGGAACTTACTCTGTAGATCAGATTGACTTGTAACTAACAGATATCTACCTGCCTCTGCCTCCCAGTACTGGGATTAAAGGCGTGTGTCACCACCACCTGGCTGCTATGTTCCTTTAATAGAATAATAGTAGATTTTACCCTAGGGTCCATGACCCATGTAGTCTCAGGTTCTTTACTTTTACAGCTGGGTTGGACTGCTGATTGCTACTCTACCTTGGTAGCTTGCATAGCACTTTCTGATGTTATGACAGCTGGTCCTCAGGTTGGAGGCATCCATGGCAGTTTCAGATTGATTCTTCCAAGTCCTATATCTGAAGTGTGCATTATCTTCAGCAATAGAGCTTTGTTCAATCCTAAGTGGTCAGGCCTCAACACATGTACATACAAGTAAAGATAAGTGGACTCAGGAGGTTTTATATATATATATATATATATGTATGTATATATATATGTATGTATATATGCATATACTTGAAAAATAATAATTAGAGAAGAGATCATGTTATTTGGCAGATGGCATGGGAAGTGTTGGAAGGAGAGAGTGAGGGGCAGAAGTGATGGAGATATGGTACTCAAGTATGAAGTTCTCAAAAATAATATTACTAATAAAGAAATGAATAAACAAATGAATAAATAAATAATAATAGAACACAAGGTTGTATGGGTAGGGAAGGGAGTGGCTATGGGAGGTATATGGGGAGGTTTGTGAATACAATCAAAATTCATTGTATGAAATCCTCAAAGAATGTAATAAAAATGAGAAAAAGAAACCACCTTGTTGCCAAATCTCTATTAATGAGCATTTATGATTTTTGAAAGAGACAGAAGCTAACAAATCTTTCTAGTTATATGGCCTTCTTTATATCCCCCTATAATTTGCATTAATGCTATCTCATTAAAATACATTTGACAAACAGTTTGAGCAGTAGTTTTTTATATACCTTTTCCAGTTTTTTTTTGTGAGACCATTTTGTCCAATGGTCAGCAACTTACATAAAGTTTTATTTCTTTTCACATTCTTGTCAGTTTTGAGTTCATTTTTCTTTCATTTCAGGATAAGAGAATGTGTCACTCACTTTTTGCATTCTTTATTCTGCTCTTACTCAAGGACCTTAAGAATTCTAGCTGATAAAAACACTTATCTCAGGTATTTGTAAAGAAACCACTCTGCTTAAACTTACCCTGTTAGATACAAATAAATAAAAGCACGGATGTTGTCAGATATCAAAACTCCCTTCTTTTTCTCATATGACCATGGTATCATCTCTTTTATTCTTATTGTTGTATTGATCTCAAGAGTTACGTATTTAACACCCACTCTGAACAAAGTACTATGACTAAGCACAAGATAAGTGATTCTTCAGTATTCATCCAAAACTCTATTTACTCATAAAATTCCTTCCTCACATCTGTATTAACATTCGCTTCTGGTATGATTTCTTTCTTTCTCCACCGCTCCAACTTCCTTATTTTGTATACATGGTGTGCTTGATAATTTTATTTAGTTTCCCTTCTGCTTTTGTTTTCTTCAGGGCCACCCTCCCCTTTAGATAAGGCCTCATATAGTTTAGGTTGGCCTGAAATTTCAGATATTCCTGCTTCTATTACCTGTGAGCTCAGATTATAGGTTTGAGCCACCATGTTGGGCATTCAAGATCTCATGTTAACCAGACATATGTCTTCATCAAGTTTTAACAGTGAGAACATGTTTTATTTGCTTTCTTCTAACTGTTGCTGCTCCTGAAGCTAAAGAGGAGTTGATTTCACCACATTTCTCTCATTTTTCTCTCTGGATAAAACACTATGTTTTACTTACATGTTTGAATTTCTCATATTCTTTGCTTATTATATCTAAGTTTCATGCTCTTCTTAAAAAAATTGTATTTGGGTATTAACAGAAAACCACAGGTGTTAAGTTCAGCTCACACTAAGTCAGTTCTGTCTCTACTACAGATTGCTCAGAGGTTTTGAGAAAGTTCTTTATCCTCTCCATGTCTCACTTTTCCCATATTCATACAAGACGTTAGGCAAATTGGTTTATTAGACCCCTTCCTGCTTTGCCAGTCTGTGATTTTACTGCTCTGAAAGCATTTTCTATGTGATGGTTTGTTACTCTGTCTACTCTACTTTTCTCTTTGTCACAGGTATTGTCAGGAATACGATTGCATGAGACATTTCCCACTCGCTGTATATTTTTTCTGTGTATTCATTCAACTTGTTTTGTTGAATGCTTTCTCCTGAGCTTAACAGAGTTCTACTGCGCATTCAATGCCGCACTAACCCCATTTCCGACTCGGAGACCTTTTGCAATTTTCACAGAAATAGAAAATGCTAGTACTGGAAGTGTAATCCGAGTTTAGGGGTAAAAGCTCCATCTCTAGCAATCTCAACAGGTGGAGACCAGCCACCTATTCTAAAGAGATGTGTAATGGTGGAAAGCAGGAAAAGGAGATTCAATCAATGTGTAGTGAAGAGGAAAAATAAAGGGCTCAATGTCCCTGAGTTTGTCTTTAGAGTACTGACAAAAGCTTTCAGTTTAAATACAGGAAGTATCTGGGCAAGGGGGAAGATGCATTATTACTAAGATGACTAAGATGCATTATTACTATTACTAAGCGGTCCTGTTCAAAGTGTGTTCTGGCTGATCATATCTCAGTTCTGATTCTGCAAAGTGGTTTGAAGGAATTGTTATCAATGTCATTGCTTGGGGGGAATCCATCTATTTCTTACAAGATGATTACTTCTAGTCAAGGGTGTTGCCTTTTCATTGTGGATAATTGGCCCCATGAGGGGTTGGCCTGTCTTATGAGGATTTGATGCTCATGAAATCTAAAGTGTCTGCAGATTTAGGATAATGATTTTCCTTCACTTTCAGCCTTGAAGAGAGATGTGGTGGTATCACAAATGCACTTTGTCAAAAACATAGAAGAATACACCCTGTCTTTTCAATATGTCAGAATCTATTGAAAAACAGTAAGTGTACAAAGTTCAGAAGGTTTAATGACAGAAATCTGTCATATAATCCCACCTAAATTGGTAACCTGGTCAAGGTAAAGGCCATTTATTTTATCCTAATCTTGATTACTAATGCTGCACAGTAATCCCATCTCTATGCATGTATGTGTTTTACAAAATGAATGCAAATGAAAGAGTCTACAACAGAGTTCTAGAGATTTCTGAAGTGGATGAAGAGAGTCTGTAATGATATGATGACCAAACGGACTAATGCCTGCAAGGAGCTGCTGCTGGAGCTGCTGTAGTCAGGCTTTGAGACTACAGCAGCAGAGTTCAGCTGGGAGGTGAAAGGCCAAACTAGGTCCAAAGCAGCAAAAAGAGGGGTCAGGTCCATGTTCACATGAGCCAATAAGTGAACATGAAAGCAGTTAGGTAGGCTACATAAACAACAGTAGACCAAATAGAGCTGAAGGCAATCCTTGACACACACAAAAATATTCAACTTGGTGTGGGACCATGCCATCATTGTACTGTTACTGTCCATAAGTTTGTGAGGTCCAGGCAGGGAATTACACTGTTTTCTCTGTGTGGTGTGTTTGGAATGTTCTTGGGCCTTGTTTCCCTCATAGAATTTTAGTGCCCTACAGTTTCTGTTACCCTAATAAACTTACAAGGTAATTTCTTTTTAATCCCCAATAATAAGTTATTTACTAATCTGTGCTGGATCGGTGATGCCTGACAGATGTTGCAATTTCTAGGTCCGCACAAAGGCTCAAATGTATACAAGAGATGTTCTGTAAAATAGAACGTTCTGGGCAAAGCACAACATGAAGAACCTTTTATGCTATATGAAGTAACTTAGAGGAGAGCCTAACCTGATCTCAATTAACAGTTTAGATTGACACTCTGAGTGTTCAAAGTGCCTTTGCAGAGTGAATCAGGTGTCTCACCCAAAATGAAGGAAACAGATGAAACAAGAAGACAGGGATGATGCCCTTTCTTCTTCTTTTAGTTGCCTTTGGACATAAGCAAGAAGTAACCTGTTCTAGCAAAGCTACATTTAATTGTCTTCCATAGAAGATTCATTAAAAATCCAGATTACCTTGCTTTATTTACAGATAAGGCCTAGAGAATTGTTAAAGACTACACAGAATAAGAAGCATAATCATACTCGAGTACAATTCTGATGTGATTTTATTTACTATATATGAGCAATTAAATTAATGTCCTATCTAATATATATGAGAGAAAATATTATTTATAATATAATATATTCTACACAACACAATGCCATATATTTATGACTTGATGAGTGAGTTCCAAGATGTTATATGATCTGGCCCTTCATTATAGATCATCTTCTACTACTTGCCTATTATTCACTTTCCAATGATACATAGCATACTTCAGAAATGATATATGAATGTGTTGGCTACATTTATACTACCTTGAAATAGATAGAGTTGGGAAAAGGGAACCTCAATTGAGAAAATATCCCCACAAAACTGATGTGCAGACAAGCCTGTGAAGCATTTCCTTCGTTGGTGATTGGTGTGGGAGGACACAGTTTACTGGTGGGTTGTATCATCCCTGGAGTAGTGGTCCTCAGTATTGTAAGAAGGCAAGTTGAGCAAGCCATAGACAGCAAGTCAGTAAACATTGCTTCTCCATGGTTTCTGCTCCATTTACTGCCTCTAAATACCTGCTGTGACTTCCCTCAGTGATGGAATGCAACCTGAGAGTTGTAAGATGAAATAAACCCATTCCTCTCCAAGTTGATTTTGGTCATGGTGTTTTATCACAGCAGTTGAAACCCTAAGACTTAAATTGGCATCCGTTCATGGGGCATTCTTAGGACAGATATAAACATATATGTTTTGTGAGGACTGTGGTGGCATTTTGGAACTTTGGGCAGGAGAAACCATTGAGTGTTCAGAGCTTAGTGAACAGTTCTGGGGAATCTTGAAAGATAAGTATGTCAAGAGCAATGCAGATGATGGAGACCTGGTTTATGACATTTCACAGCAGAGTTTGAGAGTCCCTTAAAGATTCTATTGGAGCTGATAATTTTAGGTTTAAGAATCTGTGGCTCTAGTTAAATGGGGCTGACAAATTGGTTGTGGTAAACAAGAGACCAGAATCACTAAAGTGAAGTCTTTGTTTTACTGAGATAATTGATGCTGATACGCTGGGGCTGAGAAATTATGGGTGATTAATAAGAAAGTAGTATCACTGAAGACTGTAAATCTGGGAATATTTTGTCAGTGTCAGAAAATAGAAACTGTGGTCCAGAGGTACGCAAGGTTGCAACTCGTGCTGGCAATTAAACTTGGCAGTGTGTGAGAGTCTCTCAGGTACTATTGAATTTGAGGATAAGAAGGGATCATAGAGAGTAGCTGAGACTTTGCACTGTGAAAGGCAAGGAGAGGCTCTTTGTGAAGGTGGAGACTTGGTAGCAGTGAAAACTCCAGGTTTGAAGGGTAATGGAAAGAGGCTGCAATTTAGGACCATGTGTCAGGGTTAGAGTTCCTGAAGACAGCTCAGGAGAGGCTATTGGAGAAAGTGCATCTAGGTTGCAGCAGAAAATCCCAGCACTTTTGGAGATGCTAGTAACAAGGACAGCAGCAGGCAGGTCATGGAGCCAGCCCAAGGTTAGGAGAAAAGCTGAATACTGTGTATGGCAGAACTAGAGAAATGCAACTTTGTTGCCCAAAAGATCATGATGAATTTCAGAAATTGAACAATAGAGGTTATTTACATTGTTGGAATTTAGTTTGGGTATTTTTTGGTTGTGATTGTGTCTTTGTTCTTCCTTCTTGAAATAAGAGCATTTAACTTATTTTTAAAATTTGTTTCATTTATTTTTTGAAGTTATGATTACATTTTTCATTCCATTCTTCAAACCCTCCCATACATCCCTTATTTTTCTTTTTGATCAATTATTCACACACATACGTATAGATCTACTGATGTATGTATGCACGTATCCATCTATTTATCATCTAGCTAGCTAGTTATGAAAACATAAGTACAACTTGCTCAGTTTATATAATGTGACATGTCTGTATGTTTTCAGGGCTGACCATTTGGTATTAGATAAAAATCAGTGCATACTTCCCTGAGGAAGACTCTCATGCTACCTACCAGCATTCCTTATTTGAATAATAATGTTGGAGTTCTTGTGAGACCTTTCCATTTACCAAGAAATTTTATGATTTAATTTTTCTTTAAAGCTGAATACTCTTCCATAGACTCTGTGTACAACATTTTCATTATCTATTTGTCAGTTGAAGCATACTTAGGTTGTATCCATTTCCCAGCTATTGTGAACAAAGCAAAAATGAGAAAGTGTCTGTGGAGTCTGATGTAATGATGAGAATGAGTTTCCGTTTCTCCATATCCCTGCTGCTGGTTGTTTTGTTGATCTTTGTCAATCTGATAGGGGTAACGTGAAATCCCAGGGTGGTTTTGATTTGCATTTCCTTAATAACTAGGGAATCATTTCTCTTTTGTGAACTCTGTGTTCATATGGCAGGCCCATTTTTTGTTTTTTTTCTTTTTTATTATTAAGAAATTTTCTATTCATTTTACATACCAACCACAGATTCCCCTCTCCTCCCTCCTCTTGCCACCCAGCCTTCCCCCCAAATCAACCCCCCATTTCCTCCTCCTCCAAGGCAAGATCTCCCATGGGAAGACAGCAGAGCCTGGTACATTCAGTTGAGGCAGTTGGGTCATATTTGACTCTTTATTTCTTGAGATCTTTACATATTCTGAATATTCATCCTATGTCAGATGATGTAGAGATTACAAAGACTGTTTCTTGTTCTGTGGGATTCCTCATCATCCAAATGATTGTTTCTTTTGTTGTGATTTTTTTCATCTTATGAAATCTTTTTTGTTTTATGAAATCCCACTTGACATTTGTCAGTCATAGTTCTTGGGTGACTAGAGCCCCATTCAGAAAGTCCTTTCTTACACTGGTATCACATAGGGTACTGACTATGTTTTCTTCTAGCAGTTTTAGTGTTTTGGGTTTCAGATTTAGGTTTTTTATTCATTTGGAGTTTGTTTTTGTTCAAGGTCATAGACTGAGCTCTGTTTTATTTTCCTGTATGTGGACATCAAGTTTTCCCAGCCCCAGTACTTGAAGATGTCTTTTTCCCCAGTTTATATTTTTGACATCTTTGTCAAATTTTAAATGGCTGAAGTTGCACATATTCATGCGGATCTCTGACTTTTTTCCATTGGTCTACATGTTTGCTTTTCCCAGTACCACATTCTTTGTATTCTATATTTATATCTATGAATTTTTAATGTATCCTGAGATTTAGGATGATAATCCGTCTAGCATTGTCATTTTTCCCAGGATTGTTTTGGCTGTCCAGGGTCTTTTGTGTTTGTCATTGTCATTTTTCCCAGGGTGTTTTGTCCAGGGTCTTACATATGACTTTTAGTTTTCTTTTTTTTCTATTTCTTCGAAAAATTAAATTGGGATTTTTGTTGGATTGCATTGAATCTGTAAGTGGCTTTTGGGAAAATGGCCATTTTCACAATATTAATTCTACCAAACCATGAGCAATTATATTTCCATTTTCTAATGACTTTCTCTGTCTCTTTGTTCAGAGGTTTAAAATTTTGCTTAGGTTTATTCCTAGATTTTTAAATTTTCTTTGATGTCATTTCAAATGGGAGTGGGTTCATGATCTCTTTCTCTGAATGTTTGTTGTTGATGTATACAAAATTATTGATTGAACAAGTTGAGTTTATATACTTCCACATTACTGAATTTTTTGTCTCTGGTAGTTTTCTGGTAGAATTTTTGGGATCTCATATATAATATGGCATCTGCAAGTAGGATAGTTCAGCTTCTGCTGTTCTTGTTTGTACACCCCTTTAACAACCTTGCCTGCCTTGTTTCTCAAGCTAGGGATTCAAGCACAATATCAAAAAGAAGCGGGTAAAGCCCTGTCTCATTCCTAACTTCATTTGGATTGCTTCAAGTTTTTCTACATTTAAGATAATGTGGCTTGTATTACGTTGTGCCATATTCCCTCTAGCTCTATATTCTCTTGAACTTTCATCATGAATGAATGCTATGTGTTTCAAGGCTTTTTTCTACATCTACTGTGATGATCCTGTGATTTGTATGTTTGAGTTTGATGTGGTTTATTACATTTGTTGATTTGCATATGTAGAAGCATCACTGCATTTCAGGGATAAAACCCTGGTGGGTAATCTTTTTGATATGTGTTGGGACTTTTTTTCAAGTATTTTATTGAGCAGTTTTAGATCTATGTTCATCATGATATTATCTTGTAACTTCCTTTCTACTTTTGTTGCTGTTGCATCTACCAGATTTGGTATTAGAGGTATACTGGATTCCTAGAAGGAGTTTAGGAGTGCTCCTCCCATTTCTTTCTTTTCCTTTTTGCCCCTCTCTCCTTTCCTCTCTCCCCCCTCCCTCCCTCCCTCCCTCCCTCCCTCCCTCCCTCCCTCCCTTCCTTCCTTCCTTCCTTCCTTCCTTTCTTTGTTTTTTTCCTTCTTTCTTTTGGGTAGTTTAAGTATGATTAATGGTAGATATTTTTGAAAATATGGTAGAATTATGCTGTAAATCCATTTGTCCGTGAATTTTATTTATTTACTTTTTTTTCTAGCTCAAATGCTTTTATTACTATTTCAGTCACCTCATTTGTTAAGGGTATTTTTAGGATGTTGACTTCTTTGTTAGTTAACTTTGGTAGTTTTGCTGAATCTAAATATTCATCCATTTCTTTTTGGTTTTACATCTTAATGGGTACTGGTTTTTACAGTATTCTTTGGGATGTTCAGTGTTTCTTTTATGTCTATTGTAATGTACTGGGGGTTTCCCTTGTACCAGGTTTCTATCTGACCACTAAAATGCCCCCCTTTCTGGTCATTTCTTTCAGTATGCTTCCCTTTCATCCACCCCCCAACATAATCCCCCATTCTCATCTGTACCTCCCTCCAGTCCACTCACAAAATGTATTCAGGTTCCTCTTTCTAGGTAAACCCATGTGTCCCCCCTTGTCACCTAGGCTCTCTGGATCTGTGGATGTATCATAGTTATCCTTTTTTTTTTTTTTTACAGCTAATATCCATGTATAAGTGAGTACATACCATGTTTGAAGTTCTAGTTAGAACAAATAAGACAAAAAAGATCAAGGGGATACAGATTGAAAAGAATGAAGTCAAAGTGTTCCTATTTGCAGATGATATGATAGTATAATATACATAAGCAATCTCCAAAATTCTACCATGGAACTCCTATAGCTGATAAACACCTTCAGTTAAAAAAAAAATCAGTTGCCCTCCTATATACAAATGGCAAACGACAGAGAAAGAAATCAGGGAAACAACACCCTTCACAGTAGCCACAAATAATATAAAATACCTTGGGGTAATTCTAACCAAGCAAGTGAAAGACCCGTATGACAAGAACTTCAAGTCTTCCTCAATATAAGAAGACATCAGAAGATGGAAAGACCTCCCATGCTTATGGATCAGTAGGATTAACACAACACAAATGACCATCCTACCAAAAGCAATCAATAGATTTAACACAATCCCCATCAAAATTCCAACACAATTCTTTACAGACTTTGAAAGAACATTATTCAACTTCATATAGAAAAACAAACAAACAAACAAACAAACAAAAAACAGGGTGGCTGAAACAATTCTGTACAATGAAAGAACTTCTGGAAGTATCACCATCCCTGATTGGAAACTGTACTTCAGAACTGTAGGAATAAAAACTATATCATATTGGCATAAAAACAGACACATTGATCAATGGAATCCAATTGAAGACCCAGATGTAAATTCACACACTTATGGACACCTGATTTTCAATAAAGAAGCTGGAAATATACAATGGAAAAAAGAAAGCTGTAGCAGGAATCTTAAAAGTTCTTATTAATAAAATCAAACCTGAGCCAGGTATTGGGGTGAACTGGAAGATCAGAGAACCAGAACAAGCCACAGCTTCCTCACCTTGCCAGTTTCTCAGCTGATCCTATTTCCTCAGACTGGAAGCTTCTATGTCCTCATCCCAATGGCTCTCAGCTGAACTGCTGCTCGAAAGCCTGAATGCTTAACCAGCCAAAATGCTTAATCAGGCCAAATGCGTCTAGTTTCTGGTCTTCACGCCTTATATAACTTTCTGCTTTCTACCACCACTCCCTGGGATTAAAGGCTCACTTTCTGGGATTAAAGGCATGTGTCACCACGCCTGGCCGTTTCCAATGTGGCCTTGAACTCACAGAGATCCAGAGGGATCTCTACCTCTGGAGTGCTAGGATTAAAGGTGTGAGTACCACCATTTTCTAGCCTTTGTATCTAGTGGCTGTTCTGTCTCTGACCCAAGATAAGTTTATTAGGGTGCACAATATTTTGGGGAACACAATACCACAGAAAGCATCTTGAACAACTGTATTTTTTTCTTTTAGTTTTGATTTTTCATATCATTTGCTTACTTGATCTAGGTCTTGTACTTTATCTTTGAGTCCTGATACTCTGTGTTCTGCTCAATTTATTCTACTTTAAAAATTTCCTTTGTGTTTTCTCGACAGCTGAGTCTTGGAGTCCATGAACTCCTTCACCCTCCATGCTAGAAGGTTGACGTGCTTGACTTTGTACAGCTGTAACTGCTGTGAGTTCTTGAGGACATTAGTCTTGTTATGTCCAGAAGACACTGTTTTGCTCCAGTCTTTTGGATCTCTGTCCCATACAGGTTTTCTATTCTCTCTTTCTATTACTGTCTCTGAGGCTTGTGGAGTGGCATGTGATATATATTTGCAGCTGAGAAATTTATTTTAAGACAAATTTTCCCTGAACTTTGATGAATTGTTTATGTGGTAATCATTGTCCACTATACAAATAAACTTCCTTTACATGGTCTGAAAGCTTCACTAATCTATAGATATATACATATCGATTTAGAATATTTAGAGGACAGTTTGAAACAATATCCATTTAGGAAAATTACTCTTGGGAGTTATGAGCTCCCTAACTAGAGCTGAATCATGGAGGATCTGACTTTGGGCTCATGCTTAGCTTCAGGCAGCTAGAGGCCCATCTGGGTGGGTTACATTAGACCATATCTCAGAACAACAAAAAAGATAGATCCTATATCTACTTTTAAATCTTTCATTAATATAATTATTTTACGTTGAAATCAGATAATGAATACTTGTGATAGGCTCACTTTCTCATTATTTATTTGTTTAGTTATTAATTTTAATAAGTGTGTGTGTGTGTGTGTGTGTGTGTGTGTGTGTGTGTGTGTGTGTGTGTAAAGGGGATTATTTAACGGCCTTACAAGCTGTGGTCATAGTAGTTCAATAATGGATGTTTCACAATGGAAATGCTGAGAATCCAGTAGTTGTTCATTCTACAAGGCTGGATGTCTCAGCAGCTGAAATCTGTCACTGAAATACTGGAGGATTCCTGAAGACGTGATTGTCTTTACTCTCTATTGGGCTTGAAGAAATTGAATTTAATGCTGGCTACAGCAACACGATAAATGAATTTGCCAGCCAGAGTGAGGGCAGGCAGGTCTAACACAAAGTTTCCTTCTTCAATGTCCTTTTTATGTGAGCTGCCACCAAAAGGTGTAGCCCAGATTTATGATGGATTTTCTTGCTTTAAGTTATCTTATTTGGAAAACCCCTCTCAAGAATGCCCAGGATCTTGGGTTTTAATGATTATAGATATAGTCAAATTTTGATAACCAAGATTACCAATCATAACCAATTGTGCATTCTCTTCATTGACTGTTGGCCACTGCAAAAATCAAGCTGCTTTGATCAATGCTGAAAGCAGCCTAGATCTGTGAGTGTAAACAAAATATTTAGAATACACTTTGACATCATACCTATTTATTAAAATAACAATAGAAGATACTGCTCCAGGGATAAGGACTTTGAACCAGGCTTACAGTACCAGGCCTGAAATCCCTTACTGTAGATTAGGCCTCAAATCTAATTCAAAAGAGATTAGTTACCCCAAAAGTCATATTATTGCATTAATAGGCACATATTGCTTGGCATGGCAGTGCTGTAGTGTATAGTGTCCAGTGCTGGGTAAGACCATTGATGTGTTTTCTCCACCATAAGCAGTATAAAAACTAGCCAGCATGGTGAAAATTTCCCAGTCAGTATAAGATTGATTTCACCATGTTCTGCAGTCAAAATGTATGATATCTCCATCAATAGGGTCTTATCATGTAGTGAATGTGGGTAACTAAGGGCAAAGGCAATACATTGTATTGTTTTAGAGATGTCTGGGGCCTTTCTGACCAATAGCTCATAGGGAGATATTCCATGCCTTGTAATATGATTTTTATTTAATAATCCATATCTTCTCAGAGCAACATTGTATAGTCATGCTGTTCAAACTGTTCAAACTCTTTTTTAGGTTATATTTTACATCTTCAATATCTTTGTGGTTTATTTCTCCTTATGGTTAAAACAGATAGTAGAATTCATGCCTGTATTTGTGGTAAAGAAGGATAGAAAATCAATATATAGTTAGGTTAAAACTCATAGAATCATCAACTTCAACTACTTATGATATAGGTGGAACTACCATTTTCCTAGGATTTCATTGTCACTTCCAGGTAATTAATCTTTCACTCTCCACCTAAACTTCTTACTTAACAATCTTTATAACCTCCCACAATCACTACTATCCATTAAATCTAGGACATTTGTACTTGCTGACAACTTTGACATCTAATTTCATCTTTACCATGTCAAGTTCTGCCATCAAGGTTGTTGATTTTCATTTTTATATTGATGCTTATTAGACTAGTTCTTTGATTGTATTGTATTCAATGATTTTGGGTGCATTTCAGTTCAGTTCTTCCTTCACACACGCAAGCTGTTATGTTATGCTATATTATTTTATGACCATCCAGAAGTATTCCCAGTTGGAAACATGAAGCTACATTTTCTTCTCCCCAGTGATAACATCTCTATTAAGCTACCTCACCCCTGTGCTTCTATACCTGATCTTCAACTCATCAAAATGCCCAGTCCCTTGACTAGTCCATCATTTCTGATTCTAGCAGGCATATATTCATTTATCCATGCATGATAAATGAAAAGCCTAGATTGTATAATTTGATCTGTTTAGAACTAGGTCTTGTCTGTATGATTGAGTTATGTTAACTCTTTTTGCTTTGGTTCTCTAAATATCAGAAAAAAACTATGATTACAAGAGTACATTTTTATGTATGTATTCAAAGTCACAAATGAGTCAATCTATAGACAGTTCATGACACCCTTTCTGGCACATACTAACATTAGTCAGATATTAGTAATTGTTTTCCAAATCTTCTACTTACACTAATTTAATCATTCACTTTTTCCTATGTATGCATCTGCTCCTGAAATGTAAAACTATGTACATTGATGATGATACAAGTTCATGACCTACAATATGATCTGGACTCTTATTTCTGCTTGTAAATCCTTTTAAGTGTTACAAAATCTCCCTCTCTCTCTCTTATATGTACACACACACACACACACACACACACACACACACACACACAAAATCAACTACTACTAATTTTATGCTATTCTTTAAAATTTCTATTCCATTATGTACCTTCTGATTATCAACAAATCAAAAAGTAATCTTTTAGTAGAAAATGACGCCGGGCGTTGGTGGTGCTGCCTTTAATCCCAGCACTCGGGAGGCAGAGCCAGGCAGATCTCTGTGAGTTCGAGGCCAGCCTGGGCTACCAAGTGAGCTCCAGGAAAGGCGCAAAGCTACACAGAGAAACCCTGTCTCGAAAAACCAAAAAAAAAAAAAAAAAAAAAAACAAAGAAAGAAAATGACTAAATCTTCCACCTCTGATGTCACCAATAAAGTTATTAGTATCTTGAGCTTGCCTATCTTTCCTTCACCTCCTTTTTGATGAAGACACGTCTCTTTCTTAATAAGGTCTGATAATATAGTTCAGTGGTAGAGTTCTTCCGAGCAGATGTGAGGTATTAAGTTCAATTTACAGAACTTCAATATAACCCAGGGGGGTCAAAGTCGTGATGGAAGAACCCACAGAGAAAGCTGACCTGAGCTAGTGGAAGCACATGGACTCTGAACCTGCATGGAGCCTGCATGGGACCTACCTAGGCCCTCTGCATGTATGAGACAGTTGTGTAGCTTGGTCTGTTTGTAAGGCTCCTAGCAATGAGATCAGAACCTGTGCCTGGCGCTTAGCTGGCTTTTGGGAACTTGTTCCCCATGCTGGATTACCTTGGTCAGCCTTGATGCAGGGGGAGGAGCTTGGTCCTGCCTCAACTTGATGTGCCATGCTTTGTTCAAGCCCATGGGAGGCCTGCCGTTTTCTGAATAGAGAGGAAGGAGATGTGAAGTGGGATAGATGGGAGTCTGGGAGGAGGAAACCGGAGGAGAGGAGGGAGGGGAACTGCAGTTGGTATATAAAATAAAGAAAAAAATCTTAATTAAAAAATTTATAAAAATAAAGCAAAACATTAGGAAAAACTAGAAAGTTGAGAGTTGATTCACATACTTTGTTCATTCCGTTCATTCTTTCAACATTATTATTATTTTTTTTTTGTTTTGTTTTTTGGAGACAGGGTTTCTCCATGTAGCTTTGTGCCTTTCCTGGAACTCACTTGGTAGCCCAGGCTGGCCTCAAACTCACAGAGGTCTGCCTGGCTCTGCCTCCCAAGTGCTGGGATTAAAGGCGTGTGCCACCACCACCCGGCCTCAACATTATATTTTTTGTAACTCCACTTCTGTCTTACATCTTAATTATGTTTCTTGGTTCTGGTTTATCTATCTATCTATCTATCTATCTATCTATCTATCTATCTATCTAT
>CABHPP010133528.1:22693-36896 GCA_902168425.1 Peromyscus attwateri
ATCCATCCATCCATCCATCCATCCATCCATCCATCCATCCATCCATCCACCCATCCACGCCTCCGTGCATCCACCCATCCATCTAGCCTCAAATACCTTTACTTATTAAAACATGATCTGGCTATGTAGCACAGGCTGTTTTGGAACTTGCTTCATATTAAAGGCTACTTTCAAATTCATCATCCTCTTTTGCTCCTTGAAAGTAAAATTACAAACTGCACTTCCAGACTTGGCTAAATATGTGCCATCACAATACTCATGTTTCAACCCCTTCCACTTTCTTATCATCACTTCTCTATTTTACATCATACTTTGTAAGATGGTATTTTCATTCTGTCATTTACATTCCCAATTTCTTCATTTTGTCCTCATTCTCTAGTCCATTTCAATCTGGCTTCTTAGCCTATCATTCATGAACTTGTTTTAGAAAATGTCATCTTGACTTACATGGCAACTTCTCTCCTATGAATTTTGTTCCACCTGAATAGACTTTCTTCATCAATATTCATGAAACCCTCTTAATCTAATGATTTTTAAACTGGTGGTTCCAGGCCAGGATATGTACTTGACTTCTGCAATTTTTATGTATATCCTTCATGATGTCTTCACCCATGGTTCTAAATAGCAGCAATAGCGCCATAATTTATATGTGTCTGCATCTAGGACAAATCTCTACTTAGATAGTTCCCAGACTTAATGTGTATAAATTTGAGCTTCTCTCCATACCATCATGTCTCTTTCTTTTATATTACTTAGGTAAAAACAGTCCGAGTTACGGGCCTGCAAAGCACCCTTACTTTCAACTTTCCCACCACCTTGCCTTCTCTTTTCATGACAAATACATTAATATGTCCTATATTTTTGCTATTCACTACCTAATTGGAATCAGAACTTCTGGGTGTTATTCCTCCTTACTTTAACTTATTTAGCCCCTCAGTGCCTTGGTTTCCCTCCTGTGGCAATGGGAATAATGTGAGCCCCTATTTCAAAGAGGTATCTTAATGTTTTATATAAGGAAAAAATGAATTCACATGTGCAAATTATCAATAATGTGGCAGGGATCATTTTGGTTTGTCAGTTTCCTTTATCTATCTGCTTCTGTTTATAATGTCACTACCTAGTTCAGACTGCCATCATCTTCTTGTATATATTACTACAATAACCCTTAATTTGTTTCCCTGCCAACAGTCTTGTCTCTATTCAATGCATGTTCTTTGTTGTCATCACAGCAATCTGTTTAGAAAGAAAACACACAGAGGAGTTTTGTTACATTCAAGTGTATCCACACTCTTTCAGAAGTCACAGCAGTTTCTGGGTCTATGTTTCATTTCCTTTGGCATCTTCTTTGTGTTTGATAACCATATTTTAAAAAATTACTTCATTGCTCTATGTTCTCTCATTCCTCTTTTTCTTTGCATGACCCATATTATGCAAACTGCACTTGGAAAATTATATCTTGAATGTAAAACACAGAAAAAAGTATCATACCCCCATGAATTATTTTGTGAACTCCTTTCCTCATCTGACTTCTCAATGCTTGCAAAGCATTCCAACTAGTGTATGTCCATTACAGCTGGTGCTGCATGTCAGGCTCTCCATAAGTTCACAAACTCCAGTAATCAGATATCATTGTTCTATTGAATCTCTCTGCATCTCTAATTTAGTACTAGACTGGACATGAAGTGTATGCTCAAAAATGTTCATACATTAAATCAGCGAGATGTATTATAGTTAGTTGCCAGATTTTTTTTTAAAATGAGATGAATCTTTAGAATGTAAGTGTATTAAAGAGGATCTAGGGTTAGGATCACTGTCATTGAATAGTAGATGTAGGAGTGTGTAAAGAACTTGGCCAGCTTGAGAAAACTGAAATGGTAAAAGGATCATTAGGAAGAAAAAAATCTCCATGATAACTTTATCTTTGAGAAACCATTGCCCAACTTCATAGTATCACTGCCCCTGGGTATTCACCAGAGATTGATTTTAAGATGCCTTTTGCATACCAAAATGTGTAGG
Organism: Peromyscus attwateri; assembly: GCA_902168425.1. Taxonomy (NCBI): domain Eukaryota; kingdom Metazoa; phylum Chordata; class Mammalia; order Rodentia; family Cricetidae; genus Peromyscus; species Peromyscus attwateri. Next base: position 24,710 of record CABHPP010133528.1, read on the forward strand.
GCCTTTCATTTTTTACATAAACCAACATAATATTTATGTAGAATCTCTCATACACTTTAAATCCCCACTAGATTTCTAACAATATCAAATACAATTTAAATGCAGCATAAATAATTGTTGCTGCATTGTTGCAGAATTAGAAAGAAATGTGTCTCTATGTGTTCAGGATAGATAGAAATTTCATAAAATATTTTCAACCCAAGGATGAATATTAGATATATAACTTGTAGATATGAAAACCTGGGTATATTTCAACCCAGTTCTCATTTTCTTGCAGAAGGAAATTTATTAGGGAGTATTACTTATATATACATACTCACACCCTAAAACAATCCTTTGTTTTCATCAGTTCTCATGATAGAATTTATTTGTTACATTTAAAGAGCTCTTATCATTTGTAAACCTAATAACCCACAACATATACTGTTTCTACCGAAAAGCCTCTAGCATCTTCAAGTGAATTTTGCTGTTATCTTCCTAAAGGCAGCTAGCCTGTGATGTATCAGTGAAGAATGCCTATTTGAGTATTAATAGAAGTAATCTTAACACTAAGAAACTATACTGAGAATCTTGTCAATAATTCTGTCCTCAGCAAAATAAGCCTCAGTGGTTAATAAACAAGGTAGTTTTAAAATAGAAACACTGAGCATCACATACATACACGTAAGCACATTCGCACAAATACACGCACACTGTCTAGAGCTTTTCAGCAGGTTGGATGATGAAAGAAGAGAGCAAAAGGACCACATAGACAGTCGTGTTTGGTGCTTCCTATTTTTGGATCTACGCAATCACAGAGTGAGTCACCATCAGTGATGGTTAAAATTTTTACTGACGCATTTAGCAGGGACAGGCCAGAGAGTCATTTATGTGGAATGATTTGAAGGGCACTTGGAGACCTCCTTGTTCCTTTAAATATCATGTCTTACAGGCTGCTAATGACATTTGCAATATCTACCTCCTTGCCACTCAAAGGATACATTACCACATTATGAAGTGTTAGCTCAATGAATCAGACAGCTGTCAAACAAAAAGGCTTGGAAATGGAATGAAAATCAGAGATTCTTTTATGTAAAGGATAGGTAGTAACAAATTGTTGGAATATCTAAAGCAAGGGACTTCAGGAGTTTCCCAGCCTTTTAGAACAGGAATGGGTACACAGACCAGTCAGGAATACCATAATACTGGTTCACAAAACAGCCACTATTTCCCCCTGAATCCTTGTCCCTTTCCTACAGGGAGAACACAGGCAGCACTGTTCTCCCTTCCTGCAGGTTATTTTTTGGCCCATTTCTCCAACATATTTAGATATAGAGAATTTTTATCTTAATTCTGTCTCCACTCTAACAATTAGAGAATTTAATTCATAATCTTCTGCCACAAGAATCACAGGTTTAACACTCTATTTTTTTTGTTTTATGATGTGTTTACCTTTGTCAACATGCTCTAAAAGTGGCTTTTGCATACCCTCTGATCTCTGAATTAAGGAAAGGAAATCTCCTAATAAACAAAAGCCCAGAGGATGGGAGCTTTCTTACCAACTGTTCAATTATACTTATTTTCACATGCTTCATTTTCTTTTCCTATCACCTGTTCTCTAATGACTTGTAGTCTGAACAGCATCATTAGTGCTGGCACTACTTTTCAAATCTTAGAGAGTTAAATGTTCATTATCTAGGTTGTGGAATATTCTTTAAGAAGAATAAGATAAGAAAAATAAAGATACTGATTTAATACACTTGCAAGAGAAGTTGAAGACAGATAAATAATCTCTACCTCTTATATGTATCATAAAGATATTAAATATAAATAAATATTCAAATGTTGAGACAGAACACTTAAATCATTACAAATCCAGTAAACCCAGTTTAAAGAATACCTTTTTTTTGCAACAAATTACTGTGGGGTGGTTTGGGCATTATAATTATTTTTAGTAGAGAACTTCCTTGTATCTATATATTATTCACTTCACAGGAATATACTGCATTTCTATAATGGAGCATATATATTTTATTAGGCACTGTCTTATCAACAAAGTGATCTAGCAACACATGTGACATGAAAGAAAAAAAGAGACTCAGAGGAGAAATTACAAGGGGGATTGATTGAGTGGAAGATGGGGAAAGTGGTACATATGAGGGAGGAGAATCTACTGAAATACACTTTATTTGAAATAATATCTTGTATACTAATTAAAATATTTTAATGCAAAAATAAGACAACTTCAAATGGATTTTGAGATTTGAAAAGTTGGCCTTCAAATGTGACATTTTCAAACCTATTAAATGTGCCTCCCTCCAGGCAAGTCACTTTACCTCTTAGCTTTGTCATTTTTAAAATAGCATAGTATAGTAACCACTCTTCATTCTTTCATGGTTACTGTGAAATTTACAAAGCTACTTACAAAATCACTGATACACTTAATATCAGACTATAGCTCAGACTGTATAATGTTACTTTTATATATGTTTTCAGGGCTCACCTTTTGGTATGGGATAACCAATTGGTGTGCTTTTTCCTGGGAAGACTATTTCTCTTATTCTCCACATTCCTTAGTCACCTGTAGTTCTTTGTTTAAGGTTGAGGCCACTTCCTATTTTTCCCCTCTCCAAATTAGCAAGTCTATTGCTGTTGTCCTTGTTCAGTTCATGTTTAGGCAGCCATATTGCTGAGACTTTGTAAATGTAGCTTTTGATATTCCTAGGAGACACAATCTTACAGCAAACTGATCTTCTGGCTCTTAGCCTCTCTCTCCCATCCTCTTTTCTGAAATAATCTCTGAGTTTTAGGTGCATATGTTGTGTTTTATATGTTTCCATTGGGTTCCACTACTCTGCATTTTGATTGGATGTGGTTTTCTATAATCATCTCTGTTGCAAAGAGAAGTTTCCTTGATGGGGGGTGAGGTCTACACTTAGTCTCTTTGTGTAAAGGCAGATATTTATAATATAGCTAGGGATTGTGCTGGGTTAGTAAAGTGGTGGTTGTGGGTACTCCTCCCAAAGTATTCTTTGAAGATCCATGATTTCACTAGCTCTGGGTAGCTGGCTAAGTTTTCAATACAAGCATGTTTTCCTTCTTGTTGAGTGGGTCTTAAGTCCAATTAGAGAGCTGTTGATCACCACCACAACAGTATGCTTGCCACTAAAGTTATACTGAGGTATAACTTTTAGTTATACCTTAGATTTGTCATACTGTACTGGCCATTGTTGTGGTTCATAGGCATCATACCTGGATAGCACTGTTAGTTGCTTTCCTCCTTTGGAAACACACATGATACTTTTTGGTACTGTGAAAGCTAGTCCTCAGGAAGGAGGCTTTCAGGTCAGTTACAGTTTAAAAAGCCCTGGGCCCAGTGTCTGAATTGCAGTGTTTTGAGCAACAGGCACTTCTGCTTCTACTTCTGGGGTGTAACCAAAGTAATAGCAATGGCCTGTAATATATTGGGAATCTCTTGGGCAACACTGATCAACAACTCAGAAGAGAGCCTAGGATGTCTGGTGTTGAGGTTTTTGTTAGATGCTCTTTGGCTCTTGGATGGAACATTGTCAGCAAAGATGGGGAAATTTCTTTTATACTATGTATGTATATTTACATGGTGACTTATGTTTATTCTAAGTATTTTAGGTAGATCATTAATAGTATGATTCCTTATGACTTTTCAGACATCTTAACTGTTATTTTACTCTTTCCCATCCTTCTGCATTTAACTACTTCTCCTTTCCTTAATTAGAGCTCTCTCATTTTTCCCATTTTCCCTATGCATTCACTTATACCATGGTTTTCCCTCAGAGAAAAACTTTATCACCATTTTGTATTCTCTGATCCAAGAAAGGCTCTAAAGACAATAATACATTTTTATTCAATATGGTAATTGAGTAGTCTAGGACACATGTAAAATGTGAAAGTCATTGATTTTTTTTCATAGAAACAACTATGTGTAAAAATTGCTGTTACAGGTCTCTCCTGACAACGACAGTAGAAAACATATATGGAGGAACTAGATTTGTCTCTGCATGACTCTGAAAGGCCTGGGAAGAAGAATTATGGTTTATTCAATAAGCCAATGGGTAAAATACCTGGGATTTCATATCATTTAATTATGGGTTTAATCTCTTAACAACAAAGAAATATGTATGTGTGTGTATTTCTATATAAACTAGATGCCCACATATTTGATTCATATTTGTGCATTCACTATAATATAATCATAGGTCATGCCATCATTACTATAAAGTATTTATTAGGAAAAAACTGAATAAATTTAAGAAACTACACTGTTAATTCATGATTTACACTCACACTTTACCTAACCTATTCCTAAGTTTAACTTGGAGAGATGTTAAGGCTCTACGAAATAAAATAAACAGGTCCTTTGAAAACTATGCCTTCAGCACAAAATTCATTTACATTGTTACTGTAAAAGTTCAATTTCTTTTAGTTGGTATACAAAGTACTGCGTTTTATCATGACATTTATTACATGCATATATGTATAAGTATACATATATGTGTGTGTGTGTGTGTGTGTGTGTGTGTGTGTGTGCATGTAATTGCATGTTGCTTATGTTTGCTCCCATTGCCCTTCCTTGTATTCTCCTTTCCCCTCATGCTTGTTCCCTTTCCTTTTTGGGAGAAAAAGAGATTGATAGAATTCAACCTTATGCTTAGCATTAATGCTAAAATGATATTTCAGTTGTGTTTTTGTACCCAACCTCCTTAACTGTGGTTGTGCCTTACTTCAGCAAGAGTAAGTAAACATTTATCCTTGCACATACCCCTCCACCTCCTGAAAAGTTTATTTCTTCTTTAATTAAGACACAATGTGTTGTGAGGAAGTAGACTACAAGGCATGGCATAAAGATACCTTGTCTTTTTGTAAAGATCTTACACTGAATAGTTTGAGATGTGAAGAGCCATTTATTACCTTGGGCATTTTCATATAATTTATGAACATTGGGAAGGATGTTTCTAAGAGCTCTTCTATCTCTAAAGCACACTGGGCCTAATTCCATATTCTCAATACTGTTTCTTCAGTTTTACGTTTTCTCTTTCAGAAAATGGGAAGCTGTGCCCTCAATAGGAATATAAATTCCAATGAAATCCACAGCTGCTGTCAAGTGCCTACTTGTACTCAATTCTAGACTCAGCATTAATTGAAAGCAAAAATTATAAAACCAAACAAAAACAATATGTTATCAAAAGAAATAAAGGCAGGCTCTATTTTTTGATACAGCAGAGGAGTTAGAAAGAATGGCTTGGAGAATCACAGACCATGCATGCAAAATTAATCCTCCAGGGCTATCTGGCTCAATTTGTCTATTTTGTGGATGAAAAGCCTGGTGTCCAAAGAAGTAAAGGGATTTTCCAAGACACAGAGTAGATCAAATTCAGAGATAATTCTCAGCCCAAGGGTTTCAACAAATTTGTGAATTAAACTTGGGTCAGAGCCATACTAACTGACAGGGTCTAGATCATTCTCTCTGCTACACTAAAATGCCAAACTCCCTCTGGGAGAAGGATAGAAGAGAACTGACATACAATTACGTTTAACATTGAAATATTTTTTTTTCTTATTTAATGTTGAAGAGCTGCTGAGGCATGAATTATTCCTATTTCACACACAAAGAAATTAATGATTAAAGTGATTAATTTGCTTGCCCATCTCTGATCACATTTCAAGCTGGTGGCAGAAGTGAGCATTTAAACAGGGCTATCTCTTTCTAAAACCCATTTTCTCCTTGACACTCCATACAAATACACATACACATGCACTGAGTACCTGTGGACACATTTGTGAACAATGTATATGCACACAATGAATATTATGACAGTGTATGAGTAAGTTAAGGTTCCTGTGTGGCTTGAATTCGCAGGCATTTTTTTTTATTTTGCAATTTTTCCCTAAAGCTAATACATACTAGGCTCTTAGAAGACTAGTTAGCATGTCAATGGAAAAATCATTTTGGAAGTCAATATTTAAATAGCATTTCAAGACTTGTAATTATTTACCAAGCCTAAAACACATGAAACAAGTTATGGAGATCAGCACAAACCTTGATATTTTCATGCTAACACACAGACACATACACACACACTCTCTCTCACTCAAACACACAGTAGATATTTTGAAATAGTAATATTCATCATTATATGGTCATGTTATATGCTTTATGTTCTTATAATTGATATTTTATTTTCATACATCCTCTTCTATTAGACAGATGAACCAAAGTGGATGGGCTGTTAAAATAAACAGGGCTAAAAACAGATGTCCCGGTCTAGAGAACTGTCAGTATATTCTGCCCTCTTTTTTTATATGGTTAGCTAGATATGAAGAAAATCTATTTTTCTCTTACCATGCTGAAGTTTCAGAAAATAGAGATATGTGGATTGGAGTTGTAGCTCATGGTAAAAGGCCTATTGATATGTGTGAGAGGCCCTGAGTTCTATCCTCAATACCAAAAAATATATGATAAAAGAAAATTGAGATATGTGTCCCAAATAGTAAAGTATTCTCTAAATGCTTTTTTAGAGGAAGGCCCTCTATCAGTGCTGGAGGAGCCTCTGCCTAGCCAACAGTACACAACACAACTGTAACTAATACCCTTAAAACATGCATAACCATTTCATTTCTGAATTAATGCCACTTTTGCTAGCCCATTAATAAACATTAAACCTATATAAGGTAAGTAGAGTAAAATACCTCAATTCTTCTTTTATAAACATTATAAAGAAAATATTTAGAATTACAAATCCAAGAATCCAGTCCAGAAAATTTAGTAAAGAAACTTCATTGATCCCAAATGTATTTCTTATTCCTCTGTGCTTAGAAAGGGAGTACTTCATATGTTATCCTATCTAGACTATATATTTTATCCTGTTAAGTTTGAAATGCATTTTCACTGATTGAGTAGTTTTATTATTAACTCTCTGCCAATGCATTCGTGGAATAGTTGATAATCAGCTTGGATCTGTGGTAGAATCTGCAGAAGTTGGGACTTGTCTAAACAATGAGAAGAGGAGGCTAAGGAGAAACCAGGGATGAGAGTGGAGATGGGTAGCAATAGAGGATGTGAAGACAAGCTATTGCTCCAGTGGGGGACAAAACATTATTGATTCCAAAGCTGTTCAGCTGCTTCTAGCCTCAGGGCTGTGACATTATTAAAAACTTCAATTTGGTGACAAATACCTCACAGAATCTCTTGAAGCTGGCTGAGGAAGGGTGGCAGCTTCTTGACAGGCTGAAATTGTATTTGTCAGTTCAAGACAGGCTGTGGAGACTGAGTACGCTTTTAGTACATCCCACTCCATTCTACCCCAGTCATGCCCACATAGGCAAACTCGCATGCACAATCACTTGGAAAATGTTCCAATATTCCTAGCAAGGAAATATTTGCTGTAGAAAGGGAGAAGTTGAGGAAAGAAAGGTGTTTGAGCTGGATGAGTTCCCATAAGTGATCTGGGAAGACCATTAGAGGGCCTGTCTGAGGTGTTGTATAATCTGGACCTGGGCTCCTTCTTTGAGAGATTTTATCTGTCCTCCTTAGAATTTTGAGGCTATATTGCAGAGGGGGTCTTTATAGGCAGAGACAGAATAATGATTTGTGGATAACTAGTTTGCCAATGTTAAAGCAAAGCAGATACAAAATGGTAAATGAAGAGAAGGATACAGGATGCCAGAAGGAAGGACAAAATGCAGGAACGAGAACATGGGAGGAAATAAGAGTGAACAAACTAGGTTTGATAAAACGTTTAGATTAAAGAAGTCTTCTCAAAGACTTAGAATGTCATGAGATAGCTTGGAAACATGGATCTGCCAGGGCTACATAAGGTAGAATGAGGAGAAACATTACCTCCAATCAAAAATCTGTTGTTCACCACAGTACCTTCAGATGAGCAATTAGTCTGACATACAGCAAGCTCTGATATTTCTTGAAGAAATACATGTAGTAGTGGATATGATTCTAATATAATATGATACTGTTTGGCCTCAAAAAGAAATAGCACAACTGCTGTTGCCGCTGTTGCTACCAACACAACTGCAGTAGCCTAGTAGCAACTACTACTACTACCAGCATACAACATCTTCTCCAGTGATAGCCGCTCTTCTGAGTGTTTTTGAAGAAATATCTCATTTAAGATTCATTTGAAGAAATATCTCATTTAAGATTCATAATATCCCTATGAATTGGGTTAGTATTATTATCAACATTTGTGAAAGACAGTATTTTGTTGCTTAGAGGCATAGATTTTAAACAAATCTTGGCTCCACTTTTTCCTAGGGAGATGACCTTGCTCAAGTAACATACTTTGTCTCTGCTTTTCCAACTGTAAAATTAAGATAGAGCTGTTGTGTTTATTAAGTCAGACTACATGAGTAGAGTCTTTGACTCTCTTGCTGTTTTCAGGTTACAGATGGGAAAACTGAAGCACAAAGTGAATAAAAGTAATATGCACAACATTCCATAGTAAATTAGAGGTGGAGATAAAATTTAGACGCAAGTAGCCTGTCATTCTACCTAACTATGGAGACACAGGACTCACTTAGTGTCTCACATGCTTGAGCACTGACTCTAGTTTTCAATTCCTTAGGAGATCCAAGTGCATTTCTTCAATATCTTTTTTTCTTATTTCCCCATTTGCCAATAAGAAAATTCCCTACATGAGTTGTAAAATGTTTTCTTTGTTAATGTTGACTTATCCTATATCCACATTCATTACAAAACTGGGTCCTTCAATTCAGTTGTATGACAATCTTCAAATTTCTTCCAGTTCGATGATGACCATGGAAAACTGTAACAACTTGATTCTGCAGTACCACTCTCCCACCCCAACACACACACACACACACACACACACACACACACACACACACACACATACACACACACACACACACACACACACACACACACACACACACGATGTGGGAAGCTGAATATGAATTAAAGACTTCTGAGTTTTCTGTTGCTTGTATTTCTGTATTATCTCCAAATTGATATCACTCCCTTCATCCAACTTCTACTAAGCAGTTGCCTCTACATGACAGCCAGAGACCTTTCTCCAACATTAATATTCTTCTGTCATGCTCATACTTAAAACATTTATAAAGTTTTTCCCTGTTTCTGTAGTATTGAAGAATCTCCATGATCTAGGTCTTGACATTATATTCTATCTGATTTAAATTCTATAATATTTATCGTTTTCTCCTGTGTTCAATGATTATTAGTAAGGGGATAGGAAGAAAATAGAGAAAGGTCATACATCCTCACTAAAGTTGGAGCTCTTGAGGAATAAAAATTATACATTTAGAAGTTTCTATGTTCCTATGACCAGAATGGTTAATAAAGAGTAAATATAATCCAAACATGTAAAAGAACTAACTGTAAGTGGCTGAATTCATTAATGATTAGTAAAAACAAATTTTCTGGATTCATTCTAATAACAGATATGATAAAGACTTCTGAATTTTGTAAAGTTGAATAAAAATGAGGCAGAGGCAGATTTTCCTTTCATTAAGATACAAAGAAAATTGAACAGTTATATAGTAAAAGTGCTATACACCACTGATGGAGTGGGAAAAAAACACTAGGGCAATCAGAGAATTCACTCTCAAAGAAGTAACAGCCTGTACCAGACAACTGCAAGAGTATTAACACCCAGAAAAAAACATAGTAGGGGTTGCAGAGCCATTCTCAGGCCCATGCAAGCTCAGGCAAGATTAAACTGACTGTTCAGAAAACTGTACTTCAATGTTAGTCAAAAATCAGTGTTATGTCATGTTGGTATTGATACCTGACAATTAGTGGGGAGATACTGACTTTTGCCAAAGTACTTGTGCTTCTTTAAAATTTCTTTTCAATCATGTATTGACATTTACTGGATGTATTTTTTTCAGAGGTTCAAGGAAATACGGCCTTTTGTATAAATGACTATGATTATCCAATCTATTTTGTCCATGCATTGGCTATTTATCTATCTATAAAATAGTTTCCAAAAGTTTTGGACAAATTTATAATTTGTTCATTAATAGCAAGCTTGTTCAAATGTGTTTACCTTGTTGCTCTAACTAGAGACAATAATCAAGGCTAAGAAGCAGTATTTTTGTCTACCCATAACCTGACATTTGTATAATTTAAATAATTAATGAGTCAAGCAAAGAAAACGCTCAGGTATTTCTCTGGATGTAATAGCTCTTGTGAATGTGAATATTGTGCACTGTGTTTGAATGTGTAATGTTTTTTTTCTATGTTGCTCTCCAGTAAGGATATTTTTAATAACTCAGTAAAATAAAATAAAATAAAATAAAAATAGTAAGATGAAACAAAAACTAACACATCGGAATTGAAAAAAAAAAAAAACAAAGAAAAAGAAGGGAAAGAGCCCAAGAGTTGCCACAAGAAACAGAGACCCACTCATTCACACACTCAGGAATCCCCTAAAATAACACTAAACTGGAATTCATAATATATGTACAAAGGTCTTAAAGGGTAAAAAGTGAGAAGAAATATATACATTTATAATAAAAATAAGAATAAAAACAATAAAATAAAACTTTTAAAATTAAAAAAGAAGAGCCCTGACATGACATTATGAGATAAAGACCTCTAAAGATGCTGTTGAGTTCATTTTCTGTTAGCCATCTACTGCTGAGCATGCAGCCTGCCTTTAAGAGTACATTGTTTCCCCACTGAACCCTCTTGGGAAAAAAAAAAAAACTAGATTTTCATTTGCAAGTAGTTATCAATTGCAGATTGCTTCTGGGTTAGGGATTGGGGAAGGTGCCCATTTCTTCTTTCAGCTTTAGGACCCCAGCTGGTACAGACCCGTGCAGGCTCTGTGCATGCTGCCTTGGTCTCTGAGAGTTCATATGTGCTTTGGCCGTGTTGGTTTAGAGGGCCTTGCCTTCTTGGTGTTTTCCATCCCCTCTGACTCTTACACTGTCTCCATCTCCTCTGCTGCAGGGTTTCCTGACCCGTGAGAGGAGGGATTTAATGAAGCCATCCTATTTAGGGCTGAGTGTTCCCAGGTTTCTAACTTTCTGCATAATGTATGGTGGTGGGTCTCTGTATTTGCTCCCATTTGTGTTTGTTCCCATATACTGCAGGAGGAAGCTTCTCTGATGATGGCTGAGCACTGATCTGTGAGTATAGCACAATGCCATTACAAGTCATTTCAGTGCTACCTTTTTTGGAACAGTAGTATTTGGTTTTACCCTATGTCTCTGGGCTATCTAGTCTCAGGTTCTTGGTTACTCAAGCAAGTGATGGATATGGGTTTCATTTTGTGGAGTGGGCCTTCAGTCAAATCAGCTATTGGTTGATTTCTCTCACATACTTTGTGCCAACTTTGCACTAGCATATCTTGCAGGCAGGATACCATTTTAGATGTAAGGGTTTTTGGATGGATTGGTGTTCACGTTTCTCCTTTGGTAGTGTGCAGAGCACCTTCTTGTACCAAAGACACTAGCATGTAGGGATGAACACTATATGTAGGCACCAGCTTGATTTCTCCATGTTCAATGTGTAGGTGTTGTCTTCAGGAATGAAGCTTTATTGTCAGTTTGTGGGAGACAACCTATATTCTTGGCAACATTCTGTGTAGTTTGGGGATTCTCATGAAACCCTTTTGGCCAACAACTCAATTTGATATACCCCAATCCCTACACTGGAAGATTCATTTGGTAATAAGAGATGACCAGTTAGGGCTCTCTCTCCCCAACTATTTGGTGACTTCATTTAGATTGTCTTCATATATAAATATATTTTAGGAAGTGTAAATTATATCAGGTTTCCATACTACTCTTCAAATGGTCCTTCATGTTAGCTATCTCTCCCTGTATTCCCTTCCCTATGTCCCTCTTTCCTCCATCTTCTACTTGATCCTCCCATTCCAGTTCCCTCTCCACCCCCATCCACAGCTATCTATTCCATTTTCCTTTCCTCGGAAGTGCTATATGCCTCTCCTAATCCCTTCCTCTATACCTAATCTCCATTGTTCTACAAATTGTAGCTTGATTATCATTGACTAATAAGTGAATACAGTCCAAATTTGTCATTCTGAGTCTGGATCACTACATGCAGGATGATTTTTTTTCTAGTTCCACCCATTCAATAAGGATAGTTAATAGCTATTGGTTTTTGTGTGTGTGTGTGTGTGTGTGTGTGTGTGTGTGTGTGTGTGTG
>CABHPP010133528.1:36906-49773 GCA_902168425.1 Peromyscus attwateri
TGTGTGTGTGTGTGTGTGTGTGTGTGTGTGTGTGTGTGTGTGTGACTGGGCTAAAAATCTCAGATATCTGTTAAAACCTTACTCCTAGAGGCTGGATATAGATCTTGGTGGTAGAGTGTTTGCCTAGCTTATATGAGACTACAGGTCTAGTAGTCCCTTGCAGCAATAAATAAACAAGCATTACTGCTAGGCATGTCCCTGTAATAGTAGAGATTGCAGAAGACAATAATATTTGAAATAGCAGACTGAGTAAATAAGATCTCTTCTATCCAAAGTGAGTAGGTGTTATTAATCTCTGCAGAGCCCCCAAGAGAATAAAAATCCTGGCAAAAGATGAATGTATTTTCCATTTTAGAGTTGGCACATCCGTTTCCTGCCTTTACACATTGAAACCCTGGTGCTTGGGGCTTCAGACTCTGGGACTCAGATTATCGTGCTTCCCTCAGGATGTCAGTTAGTTTTAGGCTGAACTATATTACTAACTCCCCTTGTTCTCCAGCTTGCAGATGATGTATTAAAAGATTTCTCTGCATCCACAGTCACACATGCCAATTCCTATAATAAATCTCCTCTTTAATGTCTGTGTATAATTTATTGATTCTGTTTTTCTAGAGAACCCTGGCGAATGCAGATATTTCTTGGCATTATCAATTTTATTAATTCCATTCTTACTATTTTCCATTCTCTTTTTTGTATATTTCCTTAGTAATCCCCACAACAACCCCTTAATACAGTTTCTAGTATGACTACCTTCATTTAAGTAGTTTAGAGAAAACCTGAAGAAGCCTGCATGATTCATTCAGGTCTAATATTAGTAACTTTGAACTCAAAAACAAACTCAGCCAACACTACATGGAGGAACAAAAGTGCAAGGAGGAGTGAGATATCATTAAGCTCACAGAGGCCTACTCTGACTAGAGCCCTGTGACTAAGGTATTAGTGATACAGAGAACGCGTATAAGAGGAGTGGGCTACTTGCCTGGAACTCATTCTATACCACAAGCAAAATGAAAATGTATTGCTAACATCTGAGTTTATTAGCCATTTATTTAACTATTAACAAGAAGCAAGTGATTCAAATATAATCTATAAGATGCGGGGCAGAAGTCTATCTGGTAAGCTAGTTTACTATCTTTGACATCGTACAATTATTGAACTAGTTATGAACCTTGGAAAATATTTCAGAGGTTTGGGGGCCTAAACAGGCTCAGAAAATCATTAGTCTGGGTGATAGCATAATCTCTGCAAGGACACTCACAAAAATACACATATTAGGAGAGGGAGGCTATGGCACAGATGGTCCTTTTGTATTAACTGAAGAGCTAACTTTTACTTTAAAACTAAAGAAAGAAATTATTATAAAAATAAATCATAACCATGAGAGTTGGTTCCAAATGTAAGAGCCCATTACATAAAGCTCAATGAATAGTACATAAATTGCCATTGATATGTACAATGTGTGATGCAATTTTCTAATTCATTTGTATATTACTTCTTTGGAAACTCTCAGTAGTTCTATGATAAAATGCCAGTCCTATATTCTAATTGAAGAAATGGAATCTCTAAGATTAACTCTTCAGGTGAATTTTAAGAGGAATAGTGAGTACTTGAATCCTTCTTGGTCTAGCCTATAGTTTATGCTATTTATTATCCCTAGAAATGACCAGAGGAGAGATGTGTATACAATTATCAGAAATGAGAACTCTTTAATCTTGGTTTGGGAAACTCAAAATTCACTATTATAGTATGGAAAGCAGTATTTCAGAACTATTGGTATTGTAAACACACCCATTCACCCACATGAATCATTTGCTTTGTCAAATATCCTACTTTGTCAAGTAGGAGGTTCTCATCCTACTAACTCCACATTTCAATGCATAGGCTACATCTTGCTACCAATCTGAGTTAGAAAAGCAAATAAAATTTGAAAGTAAAGTTTCATCTCTTTTAAGTCATAAAGCATATTCTTAAAGCAACTGAAGTGATTTATTGTTATCCATGGCCATTCCTTTATCCCCACTAGATGGGCCAATCTCTACTTGACTGCTATTTACATGGTAAAGGTCATTAATTCATAGCACATTCATATAGCCTTAGTGATATTTTGCATGGAGTCTGTTATATTATTTTTTCTCCATCTCATGTTAAAGCAATCATTTAAAAAATGACAGTGTAAACCAAATTGCAAAGAGATAATTAAAGGACTAAAGAGAATTATTTTCCAGCATGTTAGGAAAACTGTTACACTCTGCATACTAATTGCAACTCGTTCTTAAACACTCATTTAGGAAATTTCCCTAAGAAGGTATAATTGTACCATTTTTTTAGATACTGAGTACAAATAATCAACACTTTTATCAATGCTCTGTAACTCCTACTTTTCCAAGTCAGACTCCTGTACATAACAATCTCTTAGCTAAAATGAGTATTTAATGAATGCTTATTCATGAAGTTGAATGAATTCCAAACACACTTGGCATATCAAGAATACATGTTTTCTCTTCTCATGGGGGAAATTCTGCTTAAGGACCATTCAGAATAGCCTTGCCTGACCATACAAACTTCAATGTCTGAAAGATTCTCCCAGTGTCTGTTCCTATCCCTTTATCGAGTGCTTTGTGGTTCCTTAGAGGACCATTATTTCATCATCCACTTCTGTTGTAAAGGTAGAGAAAGAAGGCTTACATCAAATACACCCACCCCAGAATGTATCCATGTGTCAGCCATGTTCAGCTTGGTTTCCCAAGAAACTGAGCTTTGGTATGTTAAACCCCATAGCATTTAGGCTTGGCTGAACTAATCTGCCCCAGTTAGTTCAGTCTTTTACAGCTAGAATCCTGTAGTTGCCTGTGGAGTAAGAGAGAACAAGTCCTGGTTGTTCATAATGTTTGTTTTACACAACACTTATTTATTTATTTAGATTAGCATTTAAGCCCAAGTTTCTTAGAGCATGCAGTTTTTTATTCTCAGGGGTAGTTGCTCCGTTTTAACAGTGGAAGAAAGAGAAACATTTGGACAGACAATTTTAGCACCTTTACATTCATACACAAAAACTATCCTACCCAAAGCTTCCGGCAATTAGAGGCAATCCCTTCAATCTTCAGCATATTGATCTAAATAGATTTGTCAAGAGGAAGACTGTTTTGCTTTGTTTCCATTTTTCAGAGAAAATCAATTGGCAGTTTTCTTCCTCAGGACTCAGATAACACACTAATTAGCATATTTATGTAATTTATTTACATATTGAAGTAGAAGCTGGATATTAAAATAGTAGAGATTACTTATTGGGAAGGAGGCTGATTTTAGGAAATTGGGGATTTTTATCTGACTGAAATTTTAGAACTATCATTAAGATAAAAGAATTTTGATATTGTATCCATATTGACTTCAGCAGGTTACTCATTTGGTTATTTGTGCATGGTACTCTGCTAGGTACTATGGAGAACAGAGGTAAACAGATCTTTCCTACTTACTTCAAAACTTCAGAATCCTTATTCCCCAAGCCTTAATTCAAGTACTTGCCCATAGTGATTTTGTTATTAGCTTCCCTCAAAACTCCATTTCTATTGGTCCTACTTGACCTCATCCTCTGAGCTAAAAACAAATTTCTTTAAGAATTTCAGCCCATGGGAAGAATTAAATAATCAAATTCTGTTCATGGCAATCCTGAGATAGAGCTGGTCTGCAGCTAGCTCCTAGTTATTCTCTCTGCACTTAGTGTGTCTTCTAAATCCAAAGCCTCCTCACTGAAGTTATATATTTCATTCTTCTCCTTCCCCTTGTACCCACAAATGATTATGCTTTGGTTTCATCTATTCTCTGGCCTTTCTGCCTCCCTGGATATTCAAACTCATGCTAGCTCTTGATAATCAAATTGCTTTTATTAGTGTGAATGAGTCAGGGTTCTTCAAGCCAGAAAATGATGAAAATTACTTCTCTCATCTGAAAACCATTGGATTTGAAAGGACAAACCAAATAGGCTCTACTCTGTTTACACACAGATGCTCAACGAACACCAAATGTTATTAAATTAATTTTGTTAATACACCTAAACTATTGCTTTCTCAAATAATATTCTGTTCATTTCTGTTTAAGCATGGTATCTTGAGATGTTCAGATTTAACAGTTTGCTTTACTATTTATTATAATGCTTCCATATATATTTATATATTGTATTTTGAGAAAAATCATCTTCATATTACTTTACCCCTTTGTCTGTCTCCCATCCCATTAATATCCTTTATCTCACAAACAGATTTACTACTATTTTATGTCATAATTTATATATATATATATATATAATCTTTATGTCTCTATATAATGTCTAGGAACCAAAATTTAGAGGAAACATGACATTTTATTTATCTGAGAGTGGTGTAATTAACTTTATATAATAGATACAGTTATATCCACTTTCCTAGAAATAACACAACTGTTCTGTATAGCTGAAGAACATTCTATTGCATACATGCACACATTTTCTTTGTCCAGTCATCTATCTATCATTAGACATCTGGGTTTATGTCATAATTTATCTATTGTGAATAGTGTTGAAATTAACCCTGATGAGCAAATTACTTTGTAGATGTTGACTTGGACTCCCTTGTATGAAATAAAAGGAACTACCACAGCTGATGTAACCGAAATATATGGATAATCTATTGTTAGATTTTGAGGAACCCCTACCCTAATTTTCACATTGGCTGAACTAGTATACAGCCTTCCAGCCAAATATAAGTGTTATTGTTTGTCCAAATCTGTACTAGTATTTCATTTTTTGTTTTACTTTTACATTACTTTTAAATTTTTAATTAGATGTGTGTGTGTTCCCTTGTAAATGTAAGTCAGCGGAAAACTGGCAATGTCAATTCTCTCCTACTACCCTGTGTCCCAGAAAGAAGTTGAGGAGTGCTGAGATCATATTCGGGTCATCAGGCTTGACAACAAGTGCCTTTATTCACAGAGCTCTTTCTCCAGCTCATATACATTATTATAAATCATGAAGGAATTACTATCAAGTGAATACAGTATAACACGGGTATATACCCTAAAATGTTTTCTGATTACTCACCATCAAAAGAAGCAGTGCCTTAACTTTCTACACCATGGACAATCTCCTCTTTCCCTGCTCCAACTCCTTTCGTGTCTCCCACTTCTCTCCTCAAATTCAAAATCTCTTTTTAAATTATTACTCTTACATGTATGTAGATGTGTGTATAGCTTACTTTGAACAATGCTAAATGTGTTCTATTATTAAATGTCTTCTAACTTTCTCTCAACAGTATCTTTGCATTATTATCTACATTGTTGTGTGCAATTGTAGTCTTCTGAACAGGGTAAGATGCATTTGTAATGCAGTTTTAATTTGTATTTCTGTGATGTCCAGTGATGTTGTCCATTTTTAGATGCTTACTGGTCATTTGTATTTCATCTTTTGAGAAGTGTTCAAACAATTACTCTAGTCATGTATTGTAGATAGTCTCTGTTAAGGTGCATAGTTTACAGATGGTTTTTTTTTCCTTTTGTAGGTTGTCTCTTTTGTTGATTAACTGTTTCTTTTTCTGTTTAGAAGTTTTTTAAATTTCATTGTTGACATTTGGTTTTATTTCCTGACTGGAATCTTGATGAGAAATACTTTGCTCATACCTACATCTTAAGGTATTTTCCCTTCTTTTTCTTTAACTGTTTTAGAGTTTAGGTTTTTTTTTCAAGTCATTGATTCATTTGAGGCTGATTTTTGTAGACAGTGAGATATTTTTGAGACAGTGAAACGAACCTGGTTTCAGTATTTTACATATAGATAGCCAGGCCTTACAACAACATTTGTTTAGGAGCTGAATTTTCCATTCACCTGCAGAGAACTTTGTCAAGAATTAGGCAGCTGTAGCTGCATGAGTTTATAACTGAATATTACATTCTGGTCTATTGGTCTAGGTGTCTATTTTTGTACCAGTACCATGGTATTTTTGTTACTAGAATATGGCAGTATAATTTAAGGAATGGTGATACTTCCATCTTTATTCTTTTTGTTTGTTGTTGCTTTGTCTATCTAGTGTCTTTTGTGCTCTCGTATGAACTGTAAGATTGCTGTGTCTATTGCTGTGAAGAATGGTATTATAATTTTTATCAGGATTGCATTAAGCCTGTAGATTTCTTTTTATAGCATTGCTATCTTTCCATGTTAATTCCTCAATCCACGAACATCAGATATCTTTCATCTAGTAATGTCTTCTTCAATTTCTTTCTTCCATACTGTAATGTTATCAATTGTGTACATCCTTCAATTACTTGATTAGGATTATTAAAAATGTTCTATTATATTAAAGGCAATTGTGAATGATATTTTTCCTTGATTTCTTTCTGAGCACATACTTAGTTGGTATAGGGGAAGACTGTAAATTTTGGTATGTTAACTGACACTTTGCTGGAATTTTTTGCTAACTCTTAAGAGTTTTCTGATTGAGTCTTTAGGACTGCTTCAATATGGAATCATATTTTCTATGAATAAGA
Organism: Peromyscus attwateri; assembly: GCA_902168425.1. Classification (NCBI taxonomy): domain Eukaryota; kingdom Metazoa; phylum Chordata; class Mammalia; order Rodentia; family Cricetidae; genus Peromyscus; species Peromyscus attwateri. The sequence continues at coordinate 43,417 of CABHPP010133528.1, forward strand.
ATATTTTACAATTTCCCTTTTTTAAAAAAACTTGGTTTCCATTATTTTCCCCATCTTGTCTTATTGCTCTAGCTATGACTTCAAGAAAAATATTGAATAGAAATGAAGAAAGTAGGCAACTTTTCATGTTTCTGATTTTAATAGAAGTGCTTTGGTGTTTCCTATTGAGGACATTATTGCACTATATTTGTCATATTGAAGCCTTCAGTTTCTTGAAATATGTTCCCCCCATTCCTACTCTGCTCATTATTTTAATCATGAAAGGATGTGTGGTATTTTTGTCAAGCATATTTTATATATCAATTGAGGTAATCATGTGATTCCTGGTCTGTAGTCCATTTATATGATATATCACATTTATTGATTTGCTACTAGAACCTTCTCTGTATGTTTAGAATGAAAACCACTCAGTCACAGTGAATGAACTTTCTGATGTGTTTTTGAGTTTGCAAGTACTTATTTTGAGAATTTTTGTAACTGTGTCCATTGGGTAGATTGGTCTATAATTTTCTGTTGTGTTTTTGTATGATTTTGGTGGCAGTATATTACTGGCTACTTATTTTGAAAGTAGTATTATCTGTTTTATAGAAATGTTAGAAAAGCAATAGTATGAATTCTTCTGCAGAGTTATGGTAGAATTCAACCATGAATCCATTTGGGCTTGGGTTTGTTTTTTTTTTCAATTTGGAAATATTTTTATTATGATTTCAGATTTGTTTAACTTGTTTATCTTCATTTGTCTTTGTAGGTCATATGCATCTATAAAACTATCCATTTCTTTTTTATTTTCCAAGTTAGTGGAATATAGGTTATTAAAGATGTTTACTTATTTATGTTTATTTGTGTACGTGCACGTGCGTGCCTGTGTGTGTGTGTGTGTGTGTGTGTGTGTGTGTGTGTGTGTGTGCATATCTGTGTCTGAGAATGAGCCTGTATGTTCATGTGCATGCAATTTGTGTGAGAAAGAGCCTGTGGAATCCAGAAAAGGGTGTCAGATCATCTTCAACTGTCATTATGGATGATATGTGGGTGCTGGGAACTGAACCTGGTACTTGCTCTTAACTACTAAGCAATTTCTCCAGACACTGAAATACAAGTTTTAAAGGTTTGTCTTTATGATTCTTAATTTCACTAGCATCTGTTGAATAGCCCCTTATTCACCTATAATTCTATTGATTTGTATCTTTGCTTGATTTTGGTTAGTTTGGCTAAGAGTTTATTGATTCAGTTTAATTTTTCAAAGAACCAACTCATTTCATTGATATTGTATATTGCTTTTTTTGCTTTTTCTATTTCATTTTTTCATTCTTATCTTAATTCTTTCTTTCCATTTACTGATTTCCTGTTTGCCTGATTCTTTTTTTCACCAAAATCCCAAGGTTCAATGTTAAGATTTTATTGTTCTTTTTGAGATATCTAACTTTCAAAGCAGGCACTCATACCTATAAACTTCCCTTTTATATCACTGTATTTTGTGTCATTGTAGGATTTTATGTGCTGTGCTTTCATAATTTCATTCACTTTTAACAATTTTAAAACTTTCAACTTTGTTTACTCTTGTGTCTTTTTATTAGGGTATTGAGACCATGGTGATCTGGATTATTACTGGAAAATGTGTATCAATTCCTTTCATTTGCTTAGTATTGTTTTGGTGTTGTCGTATTTATCATTTGCTCAACTATCTTTCTAGCATGGATTATTATTTCCTGTAGCCTCTAATGTGTTTTCATCTTTCTCTTCTGATTAATTCATTTCAGTATCCTCTGCAGGGCTGGCTTCATGGTCATAAATTCTTTTACCCTCATTTGAACATGGAAACATTTCCCTTGCCTTTAAATTTATTATAAGCAGATTTTTTTTTGTGGGGGTATAGTATTATTTTCAATTGATAGCTATGGTCTTTCACAAGTTTAAATACAACATTTCAAGCACATCTACTCTTGAAAGACCAGTTGCTATTTTAATGGGCCTTTATATATGACTTGGTGTTTCTCTCTTACAACTCTTTTTATTTAATTTCATTTTTCATTTTACATACCAACCCAGTTCCCCCTCCCTCCTCTTTTTCCTTTCCCCCATGTCGCCCCCATCCCACCCTCCCACCCACTCTTCAGAGGGGGTAAGGCCTCCCTTGCGTAGTCAACAAAGTCTGGCATACCAAGTTGAGGCAGGGCGTAGCCCCTCCCCCACGCATCAAGGCTGAGCAAGGAATCCCTCCCTAGGCAATGGGCTCCAAAAAGCCAGTTCATGCACCTGCGAAAAGTCCTGGTCCCACTGACAGGGGCCCCACAAACAGATCAAGCCACACAACTTTCACCCACTTTCAGAGGGCCGAGCTTGGTCCCATGCAGGTCCCCCAGCTCTCAGTCCAGAATCCGTGAGCTCCTACTAGATTGAGTCAGCTTTCTTTGTGGTTTTCCCCATTATATTTTAATAAATATCATTTGTTATGTATTTTTCAACTACAGTATGATGTAGGGAACTTTTATTCTCATCCTTTCTACTCAGTGTTCTAAATGCCAGTGCTCTACATGGGTAGGCAGCTGTGATGGCTATTCTTTGTTATCAACTTAAACTACATCTGAATTAACTAAAACCCAAGGATCTGGCTGGATACACTGGTAAGGTTTTTTTTTTATTGATTGAATTATTTGAAATGGAAAGACTCACTCTAAATCCAGATTTTTTTCTTTTATTTAATGTTGTATTTTTTATTTTATAATTTAATTTAATTTGACATATCAGCCATGGATTCCCTTGTCCTCCCCCTCCCGGCCCCCCCTCCCCCGCCTTCCCCCCAGCCCACTCCCCATTCCCATCTCCTCCAGGGCAAATTCTCCCCTGGGGATTGAGATGAGAAGATTCACCTTTAATATTGACCACACACTCAGCTGACCGCATGGGTATGTGCATAAAAATCTGTTTCTCTAAAGAACCCCAACTAATACAGTATCTCTTCCCAAAGTTTGGGAATTTTTTTTTTGCTTTGATTTCATCAAAAATGTTTTTCTGTCTTTTGCATGAACTTATTCTCTTTCTTCTAATGCCATTATTGTAGATTTCGTCTTTTCATTATGTATTAATGATCTCTTATGTTCCAACTGTATATTTTTTATTAGTTTTCTTTGTTCTTCCCTGAGTGTTCCAATTCCCCTACCGTCTCTCCTGACCTCATATTCTGTCCTCCCTGTGATCCATTCTGTTGGGGAAGCTTTTAACTTAGCTGTTTATTTGAATGATTACAATGTTCACTTCCAGCACTTCAGTTTGCCTTGTCTTCAATATTTTTATTCAGTGAATTCTGGTTAGAAATCTTGCATTGACTTCTCACTTCATTCATTTGGTATGAGTGAATGTGTGTGTGTGTGTGTGTGTGTGTGTGTGTGTGTGTGTGTGTGTTCTTTGACCTCCCAGGAAGGTTTTTCTATCCTCTTTGATTTCTTTTAACAAGTTTATAGTCATTCATTTTAATTTCCTATATGGAATTTCTTCTAATTCACTCTCATTGGTGTAATTATTGTAGGATTGGTACTTTTTGGAGGAGAGTTGTAGTCTCATTTTTTCATGTTTCTTTGTTATATTTTTGCATTAAGACTTTCATATATGGAGGTAAATAATTTTTTTTAATTCAAGTCATCTTTGTTATTAGAGTGGTAGCTTTGGCAATATTCAAGTAGGGCTAGGTTGGAGTGAAGTTGAAGTATTATTTTTCCTCTGTTAGGTTGCTGTTTGGGGCACCAGGATCAATAACCAGTACTACCTTGAGTCTATAATATGGTCTACAACAACAGTCACTATCAAAGTGTAGACTCACTGTGCAAATGAAGTAACTATAGAACAATCACTCCTTAATCACTGATAAATTTAGGAAGTAAAGGATACTAATAGCATTGTGTGTACTAATATACTAGTTAATTTTAATATGAATAGAAAATGAAAGCAGATTAGTATTTTGCTAATAGAAAGAAGAATAGGGGTACATTAGGAGAAAGGAATAAGGGGAACAAAATAGAAGCAAGGTGATGAAGTAGTTTTTACTAAAGATAGATGAAAAAAGGTAAAGATACGTAATCAAATAATATAGAACAGTCTCATCTTTCAGGAAGCTAAGAGCATGCACACCAGGCCAGTCTTTGTATTTGAAAGATGAAAACAAAAATGGAAAGAGTTTGGAAGGGAAAACACAAAGCAATACAGGGATGAACAAAGCAGGATCAAGATAGCCTCACAAATTGAGATTGACAAGGACATATCCTTGTCTCCAACAAGCTGCTTATCCTTGGTAGTATATCTGTGATGAGAAATCCTGTTCTTATCTCCAAGTGCTCATCCAATCTGTGGGTAGTGCTTCACAAACGATTCTCTGTTGTTGGTCACACCTCTGGGATATCCTTAAGGAAATAGTTTGTGACCCCTGAACATACATTTTTTGTGTTCCTTCCCAATGACTAACATATTGCTTGAAGCCCATGTAAATGTTCTCCTGCATAATTTCATTCCCACACAATTTTCAACTTGATAAATACTGCAGTGTTCTAATTCAGATTTTCTTCCTCAAATCTATCAGTATTCTACTGACCAGGTTTCAGTGCTTTAGTCCTGTGACAATTGGTCTGCATTTCTTAAGAATAAGATTCACTGAGAAACTGGTCTGCCAGGCCACATATATAGCAGAGGTCTTTTTGAAATAGAATCTCTCTGAGGCCCTGGCAAGTGTCACAGGATGAGCATCAAGTACCAAGCACCCAACACTGAGAAAAGAGAATTTTCTTGGCATCTGATGTTGCCACTCTGGATATGCCCCTTTTCAGCTTGTTAGAATGCCTATTTCTCTTAAGCACAGTAAGTATATTGTACATTCTCTAAGTCTCATAGAGTTCTTGGATCAGCAGTAGGTATTCCTTTCAGAATGGGCTCTGCACTTTCCTGACTTGTAAATTTATGTGTTTTACTTTTGTAATTAAGGTAAAACATATTCAGGTGTCATCCACTTCTGACAGTTGTTTTCACCTTTCTCCAGAATATTCCCTGAGTGTCATCTGTTATTTTCCAATTTCCTACAAAGGAAGACCATAAGCTGTTTCCAGTCCACACTGTCTTGCTGGCCTAGTTTACTTCCATATTGAAAGTAAGATGCAGATATGCAGACAGACATGTAATATGTGTACCATTTTTGTATATATGTGAGCGTTAAATACAGGTATTAGGGATCCTCTTGGAAACATTTCTAATCGCCATAAAGACACACTACCGTGAGGAATCCTTTTGAAGTTGATATAGAAAGATGTTATGCTGAGGTTGTATACTTCATTATGTTTTCAGATAACTCATACCAGCTCTTAAGAGTTTTAATGTCACAACTTCCTCAGTCAGTGATGAAATTTGGACTTTTCTTGGAGTTTAATCTCTCATTTTAGAGTTTCTGATAAGGATTTTCTTTTTCATTTTCACTTTTCTCACTTCAAAAAATAATGTTATATATATAACCAAAATCTTTCAATATTTCTCTGGAACTGCACATATGGACATTGGAACACGTAGAAAGAAAGGATTAAAGGCTTGAGGATCATGGAAAGGACATATTTGGGATGCAGACAGAGCACAGAAAGAGGCAAGAAAAGAAAAAGAAAATAAGAAAGTAGGGAAACAGAGTATCAACATGATAACTGTGGATTTTCTGGTTTTTTTTTTGCCTGAGTTTTCCCATATTTTAACAATGAACATGTCATGCTCCAAGATACCTGTTTGTACTGGGCAAAGTAGGGAAAACTCTAGATTTGTCTTAGGGTTAATTGTGATAAAGTACCATACTCAAAAGCAACATGAGGAGAAAAGACTTTATTTTGGCTTAAAACTCATAGTCCATCATGGAGAACAGTCAGACAGGAACTCAAGTTAGGAACCTGGAGGCAGGAGCTGATGTAGAACCATGGAGGGGTGCTGCTTACTGGCCTGCTTTTCCTGGCTTGCTCAGTCTACCTTCTTCTGATTGATACATCAGTCTATGAGTAGAACTGCCCACAGTGAACTGGGACCTCCTACATCAATCAAGGAAATGCACCACAGGCTTTCCTGCATGATAATTTGGTGGGACAATTTCTCAATTGTGGTTCTCTCTTCCAAAATGACTCTCATTTGTGTCAAGTTTAACATACAGCTAGCTGGCACAAAGACTCTGGATTTCTCTAGAGGCTAGTTATAACAGCAAGAAAAATAGAAATATCTGAGTCATAGCCAGGCTATCACTGTGCCTGATGCATAGCTAGCAGTCAGTAATCAATGCATTGACCATTGCTATTAATGACAACCTAATTATTTAAACTTTGTACTCAAGGCTTCTCTGAAACTTAAATCAAA
>CABHPP010133529.1:0-30071 GCA_902168425.1 Peromyscus attwateri
CACTTTCCCCTTTAATGCCAGAGGCTATGCTGCATCTGAAACTGTTGGCAAAGGCTCCTCCAACAGTGGTTTGGACAAAGAGACAAAAAAAGGGCAGTAAAACACATAAATAATCACCTTTCTACCCGCCATGAGTCTGCAATTGAAACTGAGGGCTTAAGAATGGCAACTAAGCCATGGGTGGTGGGTGTGACTATAATGCCAGCACTCAGGAGGTGGAGGCAAGAGGATCAGGAATTAAAGGCCCCTCAACATTCTCTCCAGTGACAGCCACACCCCTTCCAGTGGGAGTCCTGGGACCAGGAGACTTTGCTCCCTGCCTAATATTGGTGTACTGTTTATTAGCAGAGAGGACGGTACCATTATACTGTGGTATGCACATCCCTGGCAACAGTGCTTGGCAGCACCCAAAGAAGATGAAATCAGTAAGTCTGCTGGCAACTGGCCCTTCTGCCAGGCTCCTCTCTGCAGCAATTCTCATTCTGATACAGTAAGACAGAGACACAGCAGAGGTTCCCAGCAGAGAGAATCAAGCACCAGTACTGCATGTCTGGCTTCCTGAGAACCATGAAGGTTCCTCCCTCCTCTGACCAGCTCTGCCATTTCTACATCTGTCTGACACAGGGCCATCTCCTGGTCTTATCATGACAGATCTCAATCAGGATCAGCTTGACCTGCAGCAGGCCTGAACCCACACTGGAAGAGATGCATGGAGAGGGGTGACTCAGGCCGACACACTGCTCGCTGGGCACTACCCCAAACAATGCCTCTAAAAAAGCCCTCGCCCCCACCACACAGTAAAGCACCCTGCACCCTCCTTGCCCCACTTATAATTTAAACCCAATCAGGCACACAAGCTGAGGCCAGAGCTCAGGTTCCCATCCACAATCTTACCGAATCTGTTCCCAGGTCTTGGTGGCCAAGTGCAGGACCCAGAGGTCCTTGTAATGGTAGAACTGCTCGCCATCAGGAGATGCAAACTCCCCACCAAAGATCCACAGCTGCCCACCACCCTGGGGCACCACCACAGCCTGTTAAAAGAAAGCAAACAGATTAGGTGAGCCATGAGACAGCACAGCCAGCCCCAGCATGACAAGCAGCATCAGCACCATTCACCCAGATCTCAGGAACACCCTTAGCCACTGTCTCCTGCCTTCCAGAGGAAGCTTCTAGAACAAACTTCCCTAAGCATATTAATTATACTCAAAGACCTAACACATCCATGTTTCCCTAGACGGCAAGACAGACATCTACTTACATTCAGACAACGTACTGTTCTATTAAATGAGCAGTTACTATAACTTCACATAGGTTCTCAATCAGCAAATACCATTCCTGTTTATTAAATAACCACAAGGAAGCACTTCAGTGTTGTGTTTATTATTAGTAATGTGTACATGAGGTGTGAAAGTGGGAGGTATAAACATGCGTGTGAGTCCTATGCACATGTAAGTGTATATATGGCATATGCACTTGTGTGATATATATTCACAGGGTATAAGGTGTATGCGTGTGTATATATGAGGCATATGCACATGTGTGGATGTAAGGTATGTGGACATGTATGTGAGGCACATACACCTATGTGAGGTGTATGCACATGTGTATGAGTATATGAGAAGTATGCACGTTTACATGTGTACATACATGTGTACGAGTGTATTGAGATTGTATGCACATATGTATGTGTGTGTAAGACATATGCACATGTGTGGATGTGAGGTGTGTTTACACATACATGTGTATGTGTGTAAGGTATATGCATATGTGTGAGTTAGAGGTATGTGGACATATATGCAAGTCATATGCAACTGTGTGAGGTATGTGCACAAGGGTATATGTGTGTGCACAGGTGTATGAGTGTATGAGGTGTAAACACATGGGGGGGTGGCACTTGCCTGTGTGCGGGTGCAGAGGCAGGAGGAGGATGCTGAGTGTCCTGTCTATCGCTCTCTATGTTATTCTCCTTAAGACAGGGTCTTTCACTGAACCTGGAGTTGGGCTTGCATAGCAAGCTCCAGTGATCCTTCATCTCTGCCACTGACAACACGGGGTCACAGGTGCATGTGAACCACGCCCATATTTTTACATGGATGCTGGGGTCCTAACTCAGGGCTTCATGTGCAACAAGAGTGCATTCTTCCCCAGAGCCGTTTCCCCAGGCTGCTTCAGTCCACTTAACCCATTCCTAGGCTCTACAACACATCTAAAGTGCTTCGCAAAAAAGCACGTACATGACATGAGGTATTGGTGGAACGTTAATATTTATTTCTAAAGATCTAGGTAAGGATTGCTGTTTGTCTGAACATTCTCTGCAAAACTCACTTTTTTTTCCCTCTGTCTGTGTAACAGTCCCGGCTATCCTGGAACTCGCTCTGTAGCCCAGGCTGGCCTCGAACTCACAGAGATCCGCCAGCCTCTGCCTCCTAAGTGCTGGGATTAAAGGCGTGCGCTGCCACCACCCGGCCCAAAACTCACTTCTTTAAAATAAAAACAAAGCCTCACGTAGCCCAGGCTAGTCTCAAACTCATTATGTATCCAAGGATGGCCATGAGCTTCTAATTCTCCTACCTCCATCTCCTGAATGCTGGGATGGCAGACGTGCACACCTGCCTACCACAGCCTATACAGCACTAAGATGCTGGTACCTGGACACTAGGCTGCCTGTCTCCCAACCTGTGAAGAATAAACTATCTACCACGGCACTGTGTTATCTACAGCAGCACAAATACACAATAAAACTAGAAAAGGCCAACAGAAGCAGTGAAGGTAGGGCCTGCAGGTTCCCTCTGCAGGAACTTTACTGTCCCAACCAGTCTAGCCCAAAGAACCCATGGAGAGCAGAGCAATGCCACACCAGCACCTCAGCCCCAAAGTATCAATGCTGAAGCTTCCACCATTGTTCATCAGAGCTTGGCAACCAAAAGGATGAAGCATGAGCCACAGTGCCAAGGTCATGGGATGGGCTCCCCTGGAGATTCGGTGCACAGCCCCTGAGACGTTAACATCTGTGCAAAGAATGGACCCACCTATTGTCAGGCAAGTGCTGCACACCTTTAATCCCAGCACTTGGGGAGCAGAGGCAGGCTAATCTATCTTTGTGAGTTCAAGAGCCAAAGCTACACAGTGAGACCCTGTCCAGTTACTTAGCCCCAGGCTCTTTTCTCGGGCCTGTGATCTGAGAAGCAAGCTAAGTCGGGCAGGCCATGGGACTCTTGCCAAGACCAGAACCAAGACCAAGGCCCACATATACAGCAAAGAACTGCCAGGCCCAGGTCTGCCTCCCTCAGCCACAAACAGAACACAGAGAGTGGCAGGCAGCCTTCGAGGTTCCTTATCACCTCCTATAAAACCCATTCCAGATACATGCACTTGGCTGGTTTTATAATCAGTAACTGGAAGTGACCTCTAGGGAGTGGGAACAGACACATTTCTTTGGAAACCACAGTGTGTCCTTTAAGCATCCCTCCATTGTGGGCACCATGTCAAAGTCCTCAAGTCAGAAACACTTTCAGGAATGTGAGCCACATGTGGGTGCTGGGAACCAAACCCATGTCCTCTAGAAGAACGGCTAGTTATCTTAACCACAGAGCCATCTCTCCAGCCACATAGCACAGCTCTTAAGAAGGTACCTTAAAAAGCCACTAAAGAGGCAAGGCAGAGTGTTAGGATCCATCATATAAACCTAAGTCCTAAGAAGGGAGGTGGCTATACTAAGCACAGGCAGTGAACTCCAGAACACAGGTCATCAGGGGTACATCAGTGAGTTCATGGAAGACCTGAATGCTAGTCAGGCAATACAGCTGAAGGACACACAATCTTATTTATTTATTTATTTATTTATTTATTTATTTATTTATTTGGTTATTTGAGACAGGGTTTCTCTGTGTAGCTTTGTGCCTTTCCTGGAACTCACTCTGTAGCCCAGGCTAGCCTCGAACTCACAGAGATCCGCCTGCCTCTGCCTCCCGAGTGCTGGGATTAAAGGCGTGTGCCACCACCGCCCGGCTGACACACAGTCTTTTCATCAAAGAGACCACATGGGGCCACAAAATAACCCTCAAACAGGATGAATCATGAAGGTTTCCTTGCAATAGAATGAGACTCTAACAACAAAAAGATATCTGAAAAAAATTCCAACATATTTGTAGATTAAGTAACTGCTAAATTCTGTAACCCACAGATCAAATAACATATCCAAATACATCAGAATGATCTAGATTCACTCGACCACATGAAAACACAAAGCACCAAGTGTATGCAGGACAGAGCTGTAGCTACATGGGGGGTGGGGGGGGAGGTTTGCAGCTTTACATGCTTCTAGTAAGAAGAAATAAGAGGAGGTAGGTCTCCACCAAAGGAGCTAGAAAGAGTGGAACAAAGAAACCATCAACTACTAAAGTTATTGAAAAGAAAAAGTAGTGTTCAGTCAGATGGCTCAGCAGGTAAAGGTGCCTGCCACCAAACCTGGTGACCTGAGTTCAATCTCAGGAAGCCACGTCCTGAAAGGAGAACTGATTCCCCAAAAGCTGTCCTCAGACCTCCAAATGTGTGCCATGGCAAATACACACACACACACACACACACACACACACACACACACACACAAAATAATGTAAAAAAATTTTAAGTTAAAAAAATACATATACAGGACTAGAGATGGCTCGACAGTTAAGAGCACTGGCTTCTCTTCCAGAGGACCCAGGTTCAATTCCCAGCAACCACATGGAAGCTCACAACTATCTGTAACTCCAGTTTCAGGGTATCTGACACCCTCACACAGACATACATGCAGGCAAAACACCAATGTACAAAGCTGGGTGCCGGTGGCACACGCCTTTAATCCCAGCACTCAGGAGGCAGAGCCAGAAGGATATCTGTGAGTTCGAGGCCAGCCTGGGCTACAGAGTGAGATTCAGGACAAGCACTAAAACTACACGGAGAAACCCTGTCTCGAAAAACCAAAAAAAAAAAAAACAAAAAAAACCACTAATGCACATGAAATATAAATTTAAAAAAAATTTAAATACATATACAAATAGGAAAAAAAAATCTATGAATTCCACATTTGAAAAAAATAAAAATAAAACAACATAGGAACCCAATGCATCAGTTCTTGGGACTGCTAGCTGAGTAGTAATTCAAGAAACCATTCCTCAACAGCTTCAAACCAGATGCACCTTTCTTTCCTTTCTTTAACATTCCATCATCACATCACTCGGAGCAGAGGCTCATTCCCTTCTCACAGGTGAAGAGACCAGCACACCGAAACTCAGTAAAGTGTCCAGGGAAGATGGCAGAGCCCAGGCTGGCGGCTCCAGCCTCTCATTCCAGCATGCAGGAGGCTGAAGGCAGGAGGATGCCATGAGTCCAAAACAAACCTAAGCCACAGTGTGAGACCCTCTCTCAAAGACCCAGACGGATGTAGCAGGAGGGAAGCAGGAGGTGGCCTGTCATCTGTAGATGACTCTGGAAGAGTCAGTTCCGGCATTACCTGATGAGCACAACGCCGTGGAGGCGGGCCAGGGATGTCAACTTTTGTCCAGGTGTCCTTTCTGATACTGTAGACGTAGAGGTCATTATACATGAAGGTCTGCAGGAAGGAAGTGGATCAGCCATACCACACATGACATGAACACAGCAATGACAATAACAGTGAGCATGCTCCAAGAAGCATGTACACCATTCACCCCAGTGCAGACAGGCCATGTGTAAGCCCCAGGACTGTCTGGAAGGACATGACAGATGCTCCCGACTCGCCTCAGGCTTGAGTCTCAATGCATTTATGAACAGGCAAAAATACTAAATGGAAGATGCACTATATGCCTAACCCATCAGACCTCCCCCTCGCAGCCCTCTCAGCCCAGCCCACCTTAACATGGCTTCAGAACACTAGCCTCAGAACGGCTGGCGGTCATCTACCACACCACCTGTCATTTAAAAAGCACTGCCACATCACAGAGCCCTGCTGACTTGATGACAGTGGCTGCAGCATCACTGTCTTTCATCACTCTAGACTTAAAGCTCACACACAAGACGCTTAAGTCAGGGACCAATGTCATCACGCCCATTGACTCCTCAGGTCCCAAGAGCCTCCGCTGCACAGCAAGACTCATCACTCTCTGAATTTAAACCAGTTTTTAAGTGCATGAGAGTGAGCTGGACAAGTGAAGTGACACTTGGAGCTTGTTACAGGCTACTGGAGGAGCCCACGCTTTCAACTGCTTTCCTTCCACACTCCAAACCTCAGGGTTTTCTGGCCCCTCAATTCACGGGCACTGTCTCTATTCAAGAGCACTCTGTGCACACGTATGGCCCAGTGGAGCTAGGCTCTGCTGACCAGAAGAGACCAGGACCCCTGCAGCACTGAAGCCCCCACTGCCAGTCCCTGAGGGATCCTGGTGGCTGGCCAAGCACTACCCACATCAGGCCTGACACTGACAGTGTGGGAAGTACAAGAGGGAAGTGACAGGGCAGAGGCCTGCTTCCATCACCAATTTAAATTACTTCAAATGAGCCCTGAAAAAGTTGGGAGGAAAAGAAAAACATATATACTTTACTTTTTGGCCATTGAAATATTCACCTCCGAAAAGGATTAATTCATCTTTCTCAGGGTGAGCAGACAGGGAGGCATTTAACCTGCAAGACACAAGCCACAGACAAGCAACATCAGAGAACAGGACACCATGCCAAGCACAGACTCCCCTTCCCTTCCTTAACCCCTGAGGATAGGACCAAAAACCACCCTGCTACCTCCAGTCTGCATATGTGTATGTATATATATATATATATATATATATATATATATATATGGATGTATGTACACACACATAACTAAATCACAATCAAAATTCTACCAAGTCCAAGGTTAGTAAGATGGTTCAGTAGATGAAGGCTCTTGTGGCTAAACCCGATGACCTGAGCTCCATCCCTGGTAACCTACAATACTCACATGATAGGGGAGAACTAACTCTCACAAGCTGTCCTATCACCTCTACATGTGCACAGTGACAGATGTGTATGCACATACTCACACACAAATAAATAACAAAAGATCCAAGTTCGCTACTGAAGTATTTCAGTATGAGGCCCAACACCATCTATAGAAATCATCAACACTCCCTACTTACTCACACAGGAACAGAACAGCTCTGGAGAATGTGTATATCTGACTATGGAAGCAGAAAGCTAGAGCAGATGCAGTGGCCATAGGAACAACCCTGCAGAAGCCCCGTTCTCAGATCCTGCACAGTGATGTGTCCCAGTGTGGACCACAACACTCACTCTAGAAGATGCTTCTCAGAAGAAAAATGGGTAGTAAGGTCGAGTTGTGTCTGGGGACTCGGAACCCTCTATTTGTGTCTTGGGGATTTACTGTGCACAGAACATTTCTCAGACTGAGAAATTCTTCAGTGAAGAAACCAGCATTGAAAATGCAACTAACTGCACAGAGGCAGCTGACGGTCACTAAGAAGCAGGACCCAGAACTGACATGGATCTGAAGTGCCAGTGCAGGCTGGACTCATCGTAGTGCTGTTCACAACCACCAAGTGCAGAACAGCCCAAGACGCTACAGATGTGTAGACCAGCCAAGTGTGACACAGCACGATACGTGGCCTAGGCAGTCCTAGGAAGGAATGAATGGGGTTCTGAAGCACACTATGCTGTGGATGAGCCTCTGAGACAGACACACTGAGTGGAAGAAGTCTGTCCCCAAACACAAATGCCACACTGCTCTCTGTCTGAGAAATCTCTAGATAGGCAGGTCCACAGTGACAGGAGCAAGCCGTCTCTTAGCAGGGAGCATTTTAAAGCTGGACAGTGTAGGAAACTGCACAGCACAGCAGTGTAAACATAAGCAATCCCGCTGAACTCAAGTGAGAAGGGTTGAGGTGACACACTTACATCACATGTATAAGACTGGGGATGTGGAGGGCATAATCAGAATCCAATGCACGCGACATGGTCGAAGAATAAGCTACATAATAATATAAAGAACAGTGTCCCAAACTCCTGTCACTCCAAATCTTACACAACCCAGTGCTAGGTCCTTCTCTGCTATTAAACCACACCTGAGTCTACACATTATACATTCTTGTTATGGTTTGGATATAAACTTTCCAAAAGGCTCAGAGGCTAAAGGCTTGCTCCCCAGCAGGTAGCAATACTGAGAGGTGAATGGATCAGGAAGAGGTCGACACATCAGTCACTGCTGGAGGAGTAAGTCACTGGAGTGGACTTTTTTTTTTTTTTTTTTGGTTTTTCGAGACAGGGTTTCTCTGTGTAGCTTTGCACCTTTCCTGGAACTCACTTGGTAGCCCAGGCTGGCCTCGAACTCACAGAGATCCGCCTGGCTCTGCCTCCCGAGTGCTGGGATTAAAGGCGTGCGCCACCACCGCCCGGCAGGAGTGGACTTCTAAAGGTGCATCTTTCCTGAAGCCTCTTCCATCCTGTTTGTTCCCGGTCTTCATGAGGTGAGCAGCTTTGCTCCTTCACATCATTTTGTTCTGCCTTTCCGAGGAGGCCAAAACCATGAGCTCTGGTAACCCTTTCCTCTCTTAAGCTGACTCTCAGAGAAAGAAAGGCTGAGTAACAGGGTTTGAAAACCCAACTGAAAGGTAGGAGGTCAGAAAATATTTAGGTCATCAAAGAAGATGTAATCTCATCACCTCACTTCCACCTCCTGTTCCCAGCCACCAGGAAGCATTCTCTGCAGGCATTTTAAATTATACCCTGACATTAAACCTAACTCTGGGTCAATGTTGCTTTAGAAAAGTTCCAAATCATCATCAAAAAATAATAATCCACATTCAGATTGAAGACGAATCATCTGCACTCTGAGTAGATTCCTGAGTGAAGGTGTCAGGCTTGCTTCAACAATCAGATGGGTCCAGACAGCACACCAACTGAAGAGAAAAGTAAAAGCCAGTCCCAGCAGAATTCACCACCACCACTTCACTCCAGGACTCAACACTGATTCCCTCCCACACCGGAGAGAGGTAAAGCCCATGTGTGACATCAGAGGGATTCAGGCTCTGGAGCCATCACTGTACCTAATTATCATATCCCCAAGAGCCCCATCCTGGGCTTCCACTCAAGCAAGTTATGGCAGGACAAGCTCAATCCCATTCTGGGAAAATGAAGCACTCATTTTTCAACCAAACAAAATGGGGCTAGAGGCAGAGAGGCTTACATACTTTCCCTACACAAACAATAGAGCTTATTACAGACTTTCCCTACCCCAAATGACAGTCCATGAAGGCACTAGCCCTTTCCTGAGGATTCTGAGCTTCGGCTAAATAGCACAGACAAGTATTAGAGGGCCATAAATCAAACTAAAAAGGATTCAATGCTAGGACCTGGAGGAAACAATCCAATGAAGACCAAGTTGTTCATCCAGCCCATTTTATAAGTGTATGAATCCACAAAAGCCTTGGGACCTTTCTCATAAGTTATAAATTCACTTAGAATGGCAAATTTAGAGTTTCTGTTTAATAAGCTTTGCACATGTAAATAAAAAAGCATTAAGAACAGCAAAAATCTGTAGTGCTCTTCAGTCTACACCCATGACACATTCTTAAAATACTTGAGAACCAAAGGGAAGCTCACTGAGGCCATGTCTTTGACACAATCGGTGGCAAGGGAATGCTGAGAGACCACCTCCCCATGCCTCTGTAGAGCACGATGACAGACAGCTCTTCCTAGTATTGGGGAGGCAGAGGCTGGCAGATCTCCGAGTTCTGAGGCCAGCCTGATCTTCAGAGAGCATTCCAGAACAGCCAGGGTTACACGAAAACCCTATCTCAAAACCCCCTAGCTTCCCCCCCAAAAAAGGAGAAACAAAGCTTGCTCACTTACCGTGGGGTGGGTGGAGAACATGGCGTCTCTGTGACCTGGGTCTTTTTGGCATCCAGGGTCTGGAAATGGGCTATGAGGGCCTCCAGATCTTCCTAAAGATACAAACATAGCTACATGTGAGACTGTCTAACCTGTCTTAGAATTAAAGGCATAGACAGCTTTTTTCCCATTGGTCTGACTAGACTGGGATCCAATCACACCTGAGTCCTAATATGCGTCTGAAAACACACAGAACTTGACACATTCAGAAAATATTCATTGTGTCACCAATGGCAGCTTTTCTGTAGGTGCGGATGCATACACTGCCCCTCCTACCAACCAAAGGTTTTCTATGAAGGGGATCTCACTCTGGCCACACTGCCTTCAATGGCCTCTGACAACCTGTTTGTGCCAACAGCCTACCTTGCTGTCTACATAGCCGTGCCTGGGATTTCTCTAGCTTACCGGTTTTCAGCTCCCACTCCCATCCCCATAACATATGAGCTCCAGGAGAACAGGCCTTAAGTCCTTTGAAACAATGCCTGAATGACAGGGCCCAGTGGTGACCTGTAGTCTACCACTCACTAGCCCCTACTTCCCAGTTGTGACAGTAGACCTAGACAGTAAGGTATCAGTTCACAAGCATACTGGACAGCCCGTCTTCCCACACACCCCCAGTGCCCACTCCCCTGCATTTACTAGGTTGGCCTAGCTTGCTTTCTAGTGCTGTGATCAAAAGCAACCTGGGGAGGAAAGAGTTTATTGCATCTTACAGCTTATATTCCATGAAAGGAAGTCAGATCGAGAACTCAAGGCAGGAACCTTGGGGCAGGAAATGAAGCAGAGACCAAGGAGGAAAGCTACTTATTGGCTTGTTCCCCCCCCCCCCACACACACACACACTGTGGCTTGCTCAGCTTACTTCCTTAACAACCCAGGATCCACCATGGAACTGCCCACAGTGGGAGTGGGTTAGACCCTCCTACATCAATTACTAAGCAAGACAATACCCCCACAGACTTGCCTATAAGCCAATTTTTTAAATGTATTATTTTATGTGTGTAGGAGTTTTGTCTGAATGTTTGTCTGTGCACCATGTTCGAAAATGGTGCCCACAAAGGCCAGACAGTTGTGAGCCACCATGTGGGTGCACAGAATCAACCCTGGATCCTCTGAAAGAGCAACATATGCTCTTAACGGCTGAGCCACCTCTTCAGCCCTGTACAGGACAATCTTATGGATGTATTTTCTCAACTGAGGTGCCCTCTTCCCAGGTTATGAGGATGGGAGCCCAGGAAACCCTGTGCCTGGCAAACCACTGGGCAAACCCTGGTCATCACAGCTGCCCCATGGGAGAAAGACCTAAGACAAAGTGCAAGCACCGCACTTAGCCCGAAGTTCAGCGCTGATCCATCTGCAGTTCCTGGGATAATAGGTGTGTGGGAAAATACGATGGTGGGGGCCACCACCTACTATTATGGAATACCCCACAGTTCCAACGACTTGTTTAGTTGCTTAATCCTACTTGTGCCTCCGAGCGGTGGTGCCACAGGCCTTTAGTCCAGTACTCAGGAGGCAGAGCCAGGAGGATCTATGAGTTCGAGGGTAGCCTGCTCTACAGAGTGAGTTCCAGGACAAGCAGGGCTACAAAGAAAAACCCTGTCTCAAAAAGACATTAAAAATCCTAAAGCGGCTCACTCCCTAAGACTGTTGAAGGAATTGCTCTCCTTTAATAAATAAATAAATAAATAAATAAATAAATAAATAAATAAGCGCGGTACAGTTAAGACTTTACTCCCAGAACGCACATCCGGACAAAGTAGGAGTCACTCAACTTCAGGTTCTCCTCTATTTAATCCCACTTAATCTCTACCAGAAAGGGAAGCAAGCAGAACCGAATGGCGTCCGGGACAGATCTGATGTTCAAAGGAAGGTGGGAGAGAGCGACCAGGTAAACGAGGAGTACCGGTGCTGCGGAGGGGCACGGGAGAAACGGGGAGGCCTGAGAGCGCTGGGATCGGCCAGGCCAGCCACCCACAGACCCCGGGCCCAACTCCAGCTCCCAGTCCCAGACCACGCCACGCCTCCCTCCACGGCCCGTCCCTCCATGCCCCGCTCACCTCCTCCTTCCGAGAGCGCTTGGACACCTTCTTCTCCATCTTGGCGGCCGTCTTCTCCGCGCCGCGGCCCTTCTTCTCTTTCTTGCCTTTCTTGCCCATCGCGCCGGTTCTGAAGCGGCACCTGGAGACGATGGAAGGAGAGCAAGCGGCGTTCTGCCCAGCCGGAAATGAGCGCGCGCTAAATAAAGGTCACTTCCTGTCCGTTTCTCCGGTGTTCCGTCGAGCAGCCGGCTCCACGAGTATTTGGGTCCGCCAGCCGGTGGATCTCGGGCCGCTTTAGTACGTGGCTGCTCCCGAGTACACTAGCTAGTTGTGTGACTCTAAACTAGACAGGAGTAAGCGGAATTCTGGAGATCTCATTTCCCAGAGAAATTTCCATGCACTTCGGGGATTCCTGACCCTAGTTAAGGCAGCCCCATTCCCTACCCAAGTAAAATGTGCTAGACAATGTCAGGCTCTTGAGGCACTGCCCTGAGCGAGAGAACAGCCTTTGCCCTTCTACGGACATGTCTCTCCATTGGAAAGCTTGGGCTGGTGATGTCAATCTACCCTCCCAGTGGTGCTCAATTTATGGTATGACAAATATGTGATAGGAAAATATGCTCCAGAATTTGACTCAAATGGCAGAGTGAAAGACGGATCCTGCGGTTTGAAAAAGCAGAGTGAAAATGCTCATTGCCTAGAGTGTCATCTTTGGGCTGTACTCACGGAATGCCGCAAAGCAAGAGCAAGGGCAAGCAAAATATCGACAAAGGGAACTCAAATGATCTTTCTTCTCTATGGAAACGCTGCCAAAGCACAGCCTTTAAAGAAACTGCCTTAGATCTGGCCAACCACTGATCACTGAAGCTCTGAGGAGGCGTGAGCTCCCAACACTCAAGATTTTTCTATAAACCTAGTTCTTAAGAAGAAAAACTAGCCGGGCGGTGGTGGTGCACGCCTTTAATCCCAGCACTCGGGAGGCAGAGGCAGGCGGATCTCTGTGAGTTCGAGGCCAGCCTGGTCTACAGAGCGAGATCCAGGAAAGAAGAAGAAGAAGAAGAAAAACTACTTTTAAAGAAAACAATGGTGTTGTGTGATTTTTCCCGAAGAGATACACAGAAACAACTTTTCACCCCAAATAGGACGTCAAAAGATAAAAGAAATGAGCTTGTTTTGGCAGCAGATAAACTAGAATTGGAGCGATACAGGGATTAGCATGGCCCCTACATGAAGCGTTCCATATTTTTCAAAGCTGAAATTGAGATTGTTATCCTCAGAAAGCTCTTCTGGGCTGGAACCTATGGCAGTGCTGCCCTAACTCACCTAAAAGGAAAAGCCAATCAGGACAGTATTTTTGCCAGTCAAAACCCATTGGTTTTTTTGGGGGGGAGGGGTGTGTATCTAGGAGGAGTTTCTGGAGGGGAAAGAACCTAATCAAAATATATTGTATGAAGCCAGGCGGTGGTGGCGCACACCTTTAATCCCAGCACTTGATATATGTGTGTGTGTGTGTGTGTGTGTGTGTGTGTGTGTGTGTGTATAATATATATTATATGGCCAGGCCATGGTGACATACCCCTTTAATCCTAGCCCTCAAGAGGCAGAGGCAAGTGGATCTCTGTGAGTTCGAAGCCAGCCTGGTCTACAAAGTGAGTTCCAGGACACAGAGAAACCCTGTCTGGAAAAAACAAAACAAAACAAAACAAAACAAAACAAAATAAAACAAAACAAAAGTCCCACCTAGCACGGGTGGGTGATGATTCATAAAAACGGTATCTAGTGTCCCCAGTCAACCTCCACCTCCTGTATAGTCTCGAATACACCTGTAAAGCACTTGTAGCTGAGGAGGCAAGAGGGAGTGGTGGCTGGAATCTTGCGTGAGAGTCTTATGGTACTCTCCCCTCCTTCTACAAGAGAATGTTAATAGGCCCAATTTTGTGTGAGCATAAAAACAGTCTCTATTTTCCACAATATATAACAGCACTCCCTCTTTAGGCCTGTGAAAGGGAGAGTGTACTCCCTGTGGAAGATTTAGAAGGATCTAGAAGAGGCAGGGATTTATGCTTTTATTATCTGGAAGAATCTCAAAGCTAAATTGGAAAGCTCTTGGATTATACAGGTCACAGTGATTCACAGGAGGTTGAAATTTTCATTACCAGGAAAGAAGCAGAATAAAACAGTTTTAGGTTGTTGTTGGGGGGGGGGTGTTGCTGTTGTTTGTTTGCTTGTTTTTGAGACAGGGTTTCTCTGTGTAGCCCTGGCTGTCCTGGAACTAACTCTGTAGACCAGGCTGGCCTCGAACTCAAGAGATCCACCTGCCTCTGCCTCTCAAGGGCTGGGATTAAAGGGGTGCACCACCACTGCCCATCCAAAACAGTTCTGATTTCAAGACAGAGATAGGAAGGCCATGCCTGGAGGACCGAGCTCCACTACAAATGAGGGAGAAAAAAGGGGGTAGAAGCAAATGAAGGCTCTCCTGATCTCCAGCCTTGCTCGAAGATGGCGTGAGATGGCAGTGGGGGAAAGCAGAAAGTAGGTACCTGATCAGAGACAGCAATATGGGCTGAGTTTCTAGACATGGTGGTCTTCATTGTCCCAACAGACTACATCCTGCCCATTGCTCAGGGGAAGAGTTAGATCCCCTTATGTCCCCTTAGGCTGTCACCTTAAAATATCCCTAACCCTCCCTGAGTTTTTTGAGAATATTAGGTAACTTCCAAGCAGAGTACTGAGTACATCACATCGGTCCAAGATATATAACAGCGCTCTCTCTTCAGGCCTGTGAAAGGGAGAGTGTATTCCCTGTGGAAGATTTAGAAGGATCTGGAAGCAGCCAGGATTAATGCTTTTATTATCTGAAAGAATCTCAAAGCTAAATTGGAAAGCTCTTGGATGATACATGTCACAGTGATTCACAGGAGGTTGAAATTTTCATTACCAAGAAAGAAATGGAATAGAACAGCTAAAGTGAGATCAGAATCCTAAAATAGTGAAAAGATTAAGTACCAAGTCCTATTTTAGTAAAATTCATATTTTTGAAAATTTAATAGATTGTCTTAAATTTAATGCCACTTTTAGACTCTTTTATGTATGTGGCCAGGCGCCCTCTGCTGCCTTCAACTTGAAGTTCAGAGGAGAAAAAAGTCCAATAACAATAGAGGACTTGAAGGAGAGGGTGCTGACTGCTAACCACCTTCACCACAAATAACCAAAATTGGAAGGGCTGAGTCACTTCATTTAACATTTACTGCAAGTTCTACAGGCAGGGTGAGAAATCATTCCAGGCCACTGGAGGCACACCAGAAAGCAGGCTTTCTTCTATCCAGACAGACAAACATATGAAGACATCCACCAAAGGACTCAAGTGCAATATGGGAATAAAAAAGGGAGGTTGGTGGGGATAGAGAAATGGCTCAGCAGTTAAGAGCACTGGGTCAGTCCCCTGGCACCCACGTGGTGGCTCACAACCATCTCTAACTCCAGTCCAGGGGATCCAGCACCCTCTCCTGGCTTCCTCAGTCACTGCACCTGTAGCATGTGGCACACAGACATGCATGAAGGTGAAGCATTCACACACGTAAAACAAGAATAAATCTTTACAAAATAAAAGAAGGGGCTGGAGAAATGACTCAGAGGTTAAGAGCACTGGCTGCTCTTCCAGAGGTCCTGAGTTCAGTTCTCAGCAACCACATGGTGGCTCACAACCATCCATAATGAGGTCTGGTGCCCTCTTCTGGTGTGCAGACAGAACACTGTGTACATAATAAATAAATCTTTAAAATAAATAAATAAAATTAAAAAAGCCGGGAGGTGGTGGTGCACACCTTTAATCCCATCACTCAGGAGGCAGAGGCAGGTGGATCGTTAACTTAAAGGTCAGCCTGGTCTACAAAGTGAGTTCCAGAAGAGCCAGGGCTACACAGAGAAACCCTGTCTCGAAAAACCAATCAACCAACCAATAAATAAATAAATAATCAAAGATGGAAAGAAAGGATAGAGAGAGATGAAATGCAAAAACAAACCCATGTAATAGATGTTGAATCTCAATTTCTAGTTGTTTGGGATGGTGAGTGTAAATCCAGTTTTGCATCACACTGAAAACTAAATCCGTCCTCTTTAGCGCATTATTTAATTTAATTATTTAATTATCTGGAGATCTTTTCGTTATCCCAAGGCCTTGTGGATGCTAGGCAGGGGCTAGGCAAGTGCTCTATCACCAACCTACATCCCAGTCCCGTCTCATCATCTTTTTGTTACTCCTCTCTAATGCCTGCTTCTTTAGTTGGAAAACACACTCTATTGCTTCTGGTCCTTTCTAATGCATCAGTGAGTTTGAGGCTGTTCAGTGTGCTCCTGGACTGACTGATTCTGCCCCTGAGTTTTGCAGCTGTCATGTGTAGTTGATTAACTGATTGATTGGAAGTCCATTGTTTAGACTTTCGATGGTAGTGGTTCTCAACTTTCCTGATGCTGTGACCCTTTAATACAATTCCTCATGTTGTGGTGACCCCCAACCATAAAATTATTTCTATTGCTACTTCCATAATTGTAATTTTGCTCCTGTTATGAATTATAATGTAAATATCTGTTTTCTAATGGTCTTAGGTGATCCCTGTAAAAGGGTCATTTGATACCCCCCAAAGGATTGAGACCCACAGGTTGAGAACCACTGTTCTATGGCCTTATATATTGTTGTTGACATCTTCTACTTTTTTGAGTCAAACCCAGAGAGGGAAATATTATAATTGCCAACCATTCTTTTGTAAACAATAAACTACATGTGTTTAAAGTATGTACATGCGACTGCATTGGAGCAGTAGATGCTGGAGTAGATTGGAGTAGATGCTGGGAAACAGAAGGGACCTTCTTGGCCCTGCCTTCTGGGAGGACACATCAGCTCAGGCTGGAGAATGGAGGAGAATGAGCCAGGAATTCATGAGCCCTGGGATTCCAAATTGGAAATCCATGTGCAAGTGGGTCATCTCTTGTTTTGTTTTGTTTTTTTTGTTTTTTTTTTTTTTTGGTTTTTCGAGACAGGGTTTCTCTGTGTAGCTTTGCGCCTTTCCTGGAACTCACTTTGTAGCCCAGGCTGGCCTTGAACTCACAGAGATCCACCTGGCTCTGCCTCCCGAGTGCTGGGATTAAAGGCGTGCGCCAACAACGCCCGGCATCTCTTGTTTTTTAAAAGATTTATTTTTAACTTTTATGTGTGTGTGTGTGTGTTTATGTGTCTTCATGTGTGTGCAGTCCTGAAGGAGGCCAGAGGGGACATTAGAGCTGCAGGAGCTGGAGTTACAGGTGGTTGTGAGCCACCAGACGGAGGGCAGGAATGGAACTCATATCTCTGCAGGAACAGCATAAACTCTTAACTGCAGAGTCATCTCTCTGACCCCAGGTAAGTCATCTTTTTAATGGACATTTCAAACTTCCTGGCATAGAGCTATGTGTGCTTTCCTTCTAAATAAAAGAATAAGATAACAAATAAAAGTATAGAATTAAATATACATTGGCATATGTGTACATTATGACGCCATCACCACAGCTGCAAAAACACTCCTACCCACCCCGGAAACTCCCCTGTGCCCTCTCCGGGCTTTTCTCCCCTTCTGCAGTCCTAGCCCAGTGCTCTCTGGTAGGGATTGCTTATCATCTTCAGGATTTTAGAAACAGAACCATAAAGTGAATGTCTTTGGGGAGGCATTCGGGGGTCTCTGGCTTTTTTCACTGAACCGTGTTCTTTTTGTTTTTTTTTTTTTTTTTTTTTTGGTTTTTGGTTTTTCGAGACAGGGTTTCTCTGTGTAGCTTTGCGCCTTTCCTGGAACTCACTTGGTAGCCCAGGCTGGCCTCGAACTCACGGAGATCTGCCTGCCTCTGCCTCCCGAGTGCTGGGATTAAAGGCGTGCGCCACCACCGCCCGGCTGAACCTAATTCTTTAGAGAGTTGCACGATCACCTATGAATATTTTTGACATTATATGCTTGTATTCTTATTCCTGCCCCTCCCTCTTCCTCCCTCTCCCTGCTCCCTCTTGCGATAGAAACCAAACTCAAGGCCTCCTGCATGCTAGATAAGCGCTCTACCACTGACTCACAACCCAGCCTAGTGAATTCTTTCCTGTCTGCAGACAGACCACACCTTATTTATCAATGCACCACTTGATGTGTGTTCGAGCTGCTTCCAACTGGAGGGTATTACTAAAATCTCTGCTTTGAACAATCTGGGTCTAGCTCTTACAAACATGTGCTTTCATTTCTCTTGGGTAAGTAAGTGCTTAGGAGCAGAGCCTCTAGGTCATAGCTAGCTGTGTGTGTGTGCATATAATCTTTTAACTGCCCAACTGTTTTCCAGTGTTGACTGTATTATGTTACATCCCCAGCAGTAGCAGACAGTCCGGCTGGTGCCAAGCCAGACATTTTCATCTTGCACACACTGTTGTATCTTACCATGGTTGGAGTTTTGTCTTTCCTAAATGAGTGTGGATCCTGCTTGTTCTTCATTTGGGAATGATGTTTTTAGTATGTAATTAAGACGTACTTGTTTTTAATTTTGTAAAGTGTAGAAAAACAAAACAAAACAATGAAGGAATCTTTAAGGCACGTATGCACTACTCTCCTATCATGACCAACCTTCGAACTGGGGAGAACTTCCTGCTGGTGCTGAGCAGGGATCTTCACTGTGGTTTTACTCTGCTCAGTGATGCTAGGACCCTCCTTCATTCTTTTGTTATTTGCTTTTTATGTACTTTCTTTTTTCCAGCTGGGCATGGAACCCAGGTCCTAGCACACGTCAGACAAATGCTCCTACACAGAGCCACATCCTCAACCCCGCCTCCTCAGAGCTTGCAGTGTTCCTGACTTCCTTATCGGAAGGTCCCGCTGGTCAAGGCCTGGGAGGAGGCCAAGATAAAGAGAGGAAACAACAAAACCTAGAAGATAGCACAGGCTGTGGAGCAGCCGACACAGTTGGCTGTGTATGGTAGCGCACTCAGCCTGAGGGGTGGAGGCAGGAGGAGGGTTAGGATTCAAGGTCATCGTTAGCTACACAGAGAACTGGAGACCATCCTGGGATGTATGAGAAGCAGGCATGGCTTCCAGCCCTTGTCCACTGCACCCTGAGTTCTGCACTACCCTAGGCATCCATGTTCTGGATTGTGCTGTTCTAACAGGAGTATCATAGTTTCTCTCACTCCTATTAAAGTTTCATTTTCCTATGCAAATTTACACACTGCCTATATGGGAGTGTACTGGCTGGTCTTATGTCAACTTGACACACAAACTAGAGTCATCTAAAAGGAGGGAACCTCAATTGAGAAAACGCCTTCACGGGCGATGGTGGCACACGTCTTTAATCCCAGAACTCAGGAGGCAGAGCCAGGCGGGATGTCTGTGAGTTCAAGGCCAGCCTGGTCTACAGAGTGAGTTCCAGGACAGGCACCAAAACTACACAGAGAAACTCTGTATCAAAAAGCCGACAGAGAGAGAGAGAGAGAGAGAGAGAGAGAGAGAGAGAGAGAGAGAGAGAAACACCTTCAGCCTTCATGAGATCCAACTGTGAGGCATTTTCTTAATTAGTGATTGGTAGGAGAGGGTCCAGTACATTGTGCGTGGGGCCACCCCTGGCCTGGTGGTCCTGGGTTCTATAAGAAAGCAGCCTGAGCAAGCCCTGAGGAGCAAGAGTAAGCCACACCCCTCCATGGCCTCTGCATCAGCTCCTGTTTCCAGGTTCCTGCCCTGTTTGAGTTCCTGTCCTGCCTTCCTTTGAGGATGAACAGTGACACGGAAGTACGAGCCAAATAAACCCTTTCATCCCAACTTGCTCTTTGGTCATGGTGTTTTGTCACAGCAATGTTTTTTTTTTCACAGCAATAGCAATCGTAGCTATGACAAGCAGGAAAAACATGTGACTTATAAACTTATCTGTCAACTCTCTGCCTCTATCAGTGTTGAAGGACCCCTTGGGACACTGGGGCGTTGGACTGATTTTGGGGGGGATGTGAGAGGTCAGCAGAGGAAACAAGAGGCTTTACACCTGGCAATGATGTCACCCGTACCTCCATGTTGTCTGGGAAAGGTTTCCCAGCAGCTCCCTGGAACAATGAAGCTACATAGAATTAGAGTATTTCCAGAGGTCATTCCCCATCCTCTTTGTGCCACCCCTTACCTTCCTCCTCAGGCTGGACCAAAAAGAAAAGAAAGCAGAGGAATGTGAGCTACTGCTCAGGAAGAGAGTGGATGCCAAAGCCTCCTTTATAAAAGTGATTTTTTTGTTGTTGTTTTTTGTTTTTTGCTTTTCAAGACAGGGTTTCTCTGTGTAGTTTTGGTGCCTTTCCTGGAACTCACTCTGTAGCCCAGGCTGGCCTCGAACTCACAGAGATCCACCTGCCTCTGCCTCCCAAGTGCTGGGATTAAAGGCGTGCGCCGCCGCCACCACCACCCGGCTTAAAGATGATTTTTACGTGTGTGTGTGTGTGTGTGTGTGTGTGTGTGTGTGTGTGTGTGTACACATGCACATCACAGCATGTGTATGGAATTCAGAGGACAACTTGCAGGAGTTGGTTTTCTCCTTCCATCATGTGGGCCCTGAGTATCTAGCTCAGGTTGTCAGGCTTGGTGACAGACAAGCTCCTTTACCTGCTGAGCCATCTTCCCAGCCCAATACCAAATTCTTTAATGGGGATGTTAAAGGTCAGAATCACTGACTTGTGATAAGCCCATTATTAGAAGTTAGTTCTTCTAAAGAAAAGACCAACTCTCCAACTAAAGTGTCCCAAGGAGCCAGAACTTTACTTTTGCTCAAAATGGTTGGAGGAAGAGCAAGCACCCTGATAGGAAGTGTACTTGGTTTCTATTCTAATGCAAATTGTGATTGTCTTTTCCACACTGGGTGGGGTCTGACCTCACAGTCTTTCAAGATCTGTTAGTTTTTTGTTGTTGTTGTTGTTGGGGGGATATTTTTGGTTTGGGTTTTTTGTTTGTTTGTGGGGTGGTTGTTTTTGGTTTTCTGAGACAGGTTTCTCTGTGTATCCTTGGCTGACCTGGAACTCCCTCTGTAGACCAGGCTGGCCTCTGTAGATCCTCCTGCCTCTGCCTCCCAAGAGCTGAGATTGAAGGTGTGCACCAGCACCACCCAGCATGATTGGGTAGTTTGAAGAGAATCAGCACAAAGGAAGTGAAGGAAGGCGGGCGGGAAGGGGTCTATGACTTAAGCCCCTTCAATTCCAAGGATGCAGCAGGGCCTAGAGTCTGCATAAAATCCTACAAGGCCAGGAAGATAAAACAATTTAAATTCCTTGTTGTAAACTCATATTTTTAAATGTTTGATAGAAAAGACTAATTGTAGGGGCTGGAGAGATGGCTCAGTGGTTAAGAGCACTGGCTGCTCTTCCAGAGGTTGTGAGTTCAATTCCCAGCAACCACATGGAACTTAGTGTAAAAAGTAGACACAAGCCGGGTGGTGGTGGCGCACGCCTTTAATCCCAGCACTCGGGAGGCAGAGCCAGGCGGATCTCTGTGAGTTCGAGGCCAACCTGGGCTACCAAGTGAGTTCCAGGAAAGGCGCAAAGCTACACAGGGAAACCCTGTCTCGAAAAAAAACAAAAACAAAAACAAAAAAAAAGTAGACACAAGAACTTGTGTCTACTTCAAAGTGTAGGTAGAGCCATCTTGGTGCCCTCCAGACCAGTTCCGAGCATGCTCACTGGCTCTGTCCCTCTGCTAAGCCTCCTTCCTGTCTTAGCTCTGTTATCAACAGGGTGTGACTCTGTCTTTGGAAATGGAAGCCCCCCCCCCCCACTTCCCAGCATATGATGCTAAATAAAACAGTTGCTCATCTGATACAGCCTGTCCTATGGCCAGGCCTGAGAGACATTGTCTTGTCCCTTTCTGAGCTCTTTGGGAGTCTTCATTCACCGTTTATTCATAGCTTACTAACATTTTACAAACAGGGAAGAATTGTATCCTGGAGGTACAGAGGTGAATAGAGAAGGGCTGGGCGGGGGGTGGGGGTGTCTTTTGGAAGAGAGACTGTGGGTAAGTGTAACAGCCTCGTCAGAGGAAAAGCCATTAGAGGGAACATTTCATCTTCCTTGAAATCAGATGTTAGGAATTTATTCCTGACAAGTCTTTAAAATGTCCCCGACTCTCCAGTCAGCTTCCGGGTGCCTCTTACAGATGAGTGCAGCTCCACTTCAACGCATTTCACTTGTTCCTTGCCAATTGCATCATCCGCATACTCAGCCAGGAACAGGGGATGTGGTTAGCACCCTGCCCAGAACAGGGGTTTCAGAATCGGCTTCCATGAAGGGCAAACACCTGGCCCCTCCAGTGGCCTTGATCGGAACCTTCGAACAATCAGCAAGAGAAATGCCGGAGGGGAACTGGGAGTCTATTTTCATAGCCCTGCAGCTGGTGCTTAGGGGCGGCTGCCAGGAACCGTCAGCATGTGTGGTTGGCTGTGGCAGCCCTGGCCTGAAAACTAGCTGGCTCCCGAGGCAGGCAGGGAGAAAGCACCAGGTGCTCCAAACGGTGACGGGAGCAGGGCTTAAGGACCTTAACAGTCAGAGCCATGGGCACCTTCCGTGCCTCTGACCTAGGCAGTACGTCTTTTAAAAGCCAAATTTATCGCCAGCAACAGGCTCACCTACCTGAAGACCTGCCTGCTTCCCTGACCATGCCTCTAATGTCTGCATTCAGTGGGGCTGAGTCGACCAGAGCAGACTTGGGGGACACTCCCAAGGAGGAAATATGACCCTACAATTGCACCACATGGGGGACACATCAGGGTCACAGTTTCCCCACAATGGGCCCAACTGACAATAGTTTTTGTGTCATGTTTTTAGGGTTTTAAAAAAACTGACATATAGTTAGTTACATCATCCCTCCCTTCCCTTTCCTCTCCGTCTCCCATATCCCCACCTCCCCTTGCTCCTCAAATTCATGGCCTCTTTTTCTTTAATTGTAATTGTTACACACGCATATATAAATGCATAAGTACACCCCGTTTGGTCCCTTTAGCATTGCTTGTATGTACAGGATTTCCAGGCTGACCATTTGGTATTAAGGGGCTTTTTCCCCCCAGGGTTTTGAGGCATGGTCTCAAGTAGCCCAGGCAGGCCTCCACTTCACTGTGTGGCTGAAGATGACCACGTACTCCTGATCTACCTGCCTCCACTGGGATTAGTGGCATGTATCACCACCCCGGTTGTTATCACTATGACCTTCTAGGATATTTCTCAGTTTACAAAATGCCCTAGTTTCCAGGGTCTATCTACCCTCAAGATGAAAACTATAGTTACAGTGTTGCAGTTCACCAGCAGAGGGCGCCAGTCACACGCCTCATCAACAATCCGCTTGGCCTTAGGAGGCTCACAGATTTTCACATCATGAGGCTGCATAGGGGATTCTAGCACTTGAGAGGTGGAGGCAGGAAGATCCGCTTAAGGTCATCCTTGGCTAGAGAGTGACGTGGGGCCAGATTTCAAAAACGAAGGAAAAAAAAAAGAACAAAAGAAAGAGAAATAATTCACCTCGGGAAAGCACAGACAGGTGTGTCCCTGTGAGTTCAAGGCTGACCTGGTCTACATAGCAAGTTACAGGCCAGTCATGGCTACACAGTGAGACCCTGTCTCAAAATAACAAAAAGCAAATTCACATTAATATATTAATATAATTTCATTATATATTCTATACAGGGGGAGGGGAGGCGGATGAGCCCGCTGCGGCTGGGTACCAGGTGAGCTAAGTGTTCTCACGATGTCATACCTGTCCCATCTCACCCTTGACCCATCCCTAAAATCACCTCCAGGAAAGTTGCTGGAGGGGCTGTCGTGGTTACCTCTGTTTCTTTGTTTGTTGCAAGACTAGCCATTGAACCCAGGTCAAGAGGCCTGCTAGGCCAGGGGAACTGCTATATCCCAGCCCCACCCCCCCACACATTCCTTTTAAACTCTATTTCTGTGTGCCTGTGTATGTGTGTGTGGTATGCATGCCTGTATTCATGTTTGTCGGGGGCACTATGTGTGCAGGTTCAAGTGCACTAAAGTATTCCTGCAAGCGGAAGCCAGAGATTCTTAGCTGGTGTCTTCTTTGATTGCTCATGTGTGAAGAGTCTCTCACTTGAGTCAGGCGGCACTTACCCATGTGTCTAGTCTAGCTAGGCAGTTTTTTCCCAGGGATCCCCTGCGTCTGCTTCTCAAGAGCTGGGAAAACAGACGGGCCACCTCATCTCCTGGACATTTACATGGTCACTGACTATATCACTTCTGAACCATCTTGCCAGTCCCCTTCTGTTATTTTTTTTCTTACTTTTTACATTTATTTAGTCTATGTATATGTCCATGCATGTGCAATGAGAGTGGGTGGGCTGAGGCTGAGGGGCCGTTGGACCTGGGCTCAGCTACAGCAGCAGAACTTTCTGAGAGAGTCCTTGGCCACCAGTTCCTGTCCATCAACAGCCCGACAGTGGTGGCGTGCGCCTTTAATCCCAGCACTCAGGATGTTATATATAGTGTTGAAAACCAGGAGCTAACACCAAGATGTTGCAAAGCAAAACTGTAATAAGGGCCGGGCCGTATTTTCAGTCTCCCATAGTAGGAGAATAAAAAAGGTCCACCCAGATTAAAGGCAGAGTAGTCTCTTTATACCAAGTGAGCAAGTGACTAAAAGTGGAATTTCGAAGTTATTTTTATGATCACAGGAAAGGTACACGTTATGGTTTATGGTCAGACAGTTAACATACCATGAAACATCTCATGGTCAGTCAATTCTCAGAACAATGGAAACAATTTACAAAGTGTAATTCACAAGATTATTGAGGAGGAACTAGTTAAAACAGTTGGCAGTTAGCTAAAGATATGATCAAAGTCTAACATTGTTTAACTAAAAAGGAAATGGGGTCAGCTATCCCTTAACAGGGAGGCAGAGGCTGGCGCGGATCTCTGAGTTCGAGGCCAGAGCCTGGTCTACAGAGCTAGTTCCAGGACAGCCGGGGCTACACAGAGAAACCCTGACTTGGAAAAAAAAAAAAAAAGAGCCAAGCACAAGCAGGTATCCCTGAAACAATGAACAGTGAGGCCTCGAACAGGGGAAATCCGAGATGGTCTCCACATTTCGACCCTTCGTCACCCCACCCGACACCTTTGACTTTCAGGAGTCTGTGAGCAGGCAGGCATGCCGTCCTAAATCTTAGGTGCTTACGCCAAGGCTGATGCAACACAGCAAGGAAGTTAGGTAGCAGCCCCGAAAAGCAATGTCCCTGTTGGCCGCCAGGGGTCAGTCTGGCTTGCAGAAGGGACTCAGGGAGCCTTGTAGACACAAGAAGCAAATATTGCATCATCCTGGGGGGAGGAGGGAATCCTGAAACAGCACGCTCCCAGCAGTCCTGAACCTCATGTTGGAGACTTTATCTACACTAGTGGAAGTGTCTGTTGTCCTGTATTGTGGACATTAGACCGCACAGCGGTCACAGATAGAAATCGGTCTCACCTGCAGGCCTGCCTGTGAGGGAGCCAGCATGGGAGAAGGGCAGGCTTTTCTGATTTCACCCTTTCCTCCCAGGAGCTTAGAAACAAACAAACAAACAAACAAACAAACAAACAAACTGCATTTTGTTCCCTGCTTATAAAGAGGGAGTTGGTTACAGCTTTAAAGAGTTCCAGGGAGACTTGCTATTGGTGTCCCTGGTATTCACACCTGGGGCAGTTTGCTGTCCCTTCCTCTTCACAACATACTAGACAGAAACCACAGGCTCTCCCTTCATCCAAGCCTAGCCGCTGGCACATGGGGGCTCTGGGATCGCAAGATGCCTGCTGGTTTTCCCCATCCAGAAGGGCACAGAGACCAAGGAAAAGACACAGCTGCCATGCACACAATCACTGCTATCAAATACACTTAGGTGTCCATGGAAACTGGTAAATGACTGTTTGCTCACTGTCCGGGAAACAAACGGTGCAGGAGAGGGAGGCACATGTCCAGGGCAGAGCAGAGGCCGCTATGTGCCTGCACTTAATCCTGTCTGCATCTTCATCATGAACACACAGGGTAGAACAGGTGGCTGGCCTCTGTACTTCCCATCAAGAGAACCCTGTGTCCTCCAGGGACACCCTCATTTGGTCTGCCCCTCTCACCCTATCTAGCACCCCGACTCCTGATGCTAGGTTCCAAGAGATTCTTCCAGGGGCTCATTTCCATTCTTTCTAGAGAGCTTTTTCCCTTTTGGAATAATTTGGGATTTGCAGGAAAACTGCAAATTGGGCTGAGGAGATGGTCAGTGGGTAAAGTGTGCTGCGCAGGAGGATTCCAAGCCAAACTGAGGCCATCTATCTTCAGTGTGCCAGGGCTAGCTTGCAACAGAGCAGCAGAACTGGCCTTGCTGATCCTCTCTCACAGAAAGAGAGGGGCCTCAGCTGAGTATCCCCTCCCAGCCATTGTATGCAAGTCTACTGTTAGTTATATGTTTTATACCGGCACTGGTTAAACTACGGCGCTGGTTAAACGGCGGTGGCCATGCCGGAGGAGTGTGCTGGTTGAAAGAATCACAGCCATGGTTAACCTTTTAGAGCTTTATTGGGAGAGGGAGAGGGAGAGAGAGGAAGAGAGAGAAAGAGAGGGGGAGGGAGAGAGAGACAGCAGCGAGACAGAGAGACAGAGGGAGGGAGGGAGAGAGAGAGAGCGCCCGCCCGGAGTTGGGGCTGGGAAACCTGCGAAGGCTGATGACATAATTAAAGACCAAACCCTTACATCTACTCTAACTGCTTACGGCCTCAGGGTCCCAGGGAGAGGCTAGAGGCTAGAGGTTGGGGAGGATTAGGGAAAGGGCTCTATCTACAGAGTTGTGGGGAGCCATCTTTCCCTGCTGAGTAAAGACCTGCCAGTGTGGCAGCTTTCAGGTCATCCACACTTCTGACCATCAACCTCACCAACTCAGTGGTCCACCAGCGTGAACTTGGGTGGAACTGAACTTTAGTTTGTCATTGGGACCTTGGGAGGAAAGGGTAAATCTTACCCGGTCCCCACCCACCCAACCAGGGCAAACATTTTTACTATACATTGGCATAGTCAGTAGGACTTGGACAAAACCAGAGACAAGTTTTGGGGAAGCCCGGGCACTGCTCTGCTAGGGGCGGTGAGACAGACAGCTGAGGCTATGCTGCCCAAGGGTGGAGTGTCTGCAGGGGACATTCTGACACAGCTGGGGGCAGCCTGGCAGTGTGTCTTTTGGGGATAGTGACCAAAACAAAAGTAGTGTAGAGAGAAGTGAGAAAAGAAACTAAGGTGGGGCCACCGAAGGAGGGGTGTCTGTGGGGGGAACCCCAGGATGGCAGTCGTCTAAGTGGTATAGAGCAGCATTCCTGTCGATGAGTGTAGTCTGCCCCTGAGTACTGGGATGCTTTGAGACTATAACCCAGGTCCTCGAGAAAGAGTAACCCAACAGAATTAGCAAGCAGCTGCAGAGACTGCCTGGCTGTGATTATATGCAGAAAGGAATATATCTGAAATCAGTGTGGCTACCCAGAGGGAGGTTGTATGTTCAAGGGAACAATTATGATGGGTGAAGGACCGACAGCAGGCATCTTTGTATCAGTTTCTCTGTTGACAGGAAAACTGGATAAGCAGGAGGAGAAAATGGATGTGTTGACTTAGAGCATCCTACTAGGAAGACCCAGGGCAAAGGTTACCCTGTAAAGAACTAAAGAGAGAGGTGGTAGACCCTGCTTCTCATCCCAAGATAGGTCTGTTAGCCAGAGGGCAGACAGAGGCCGTGTAGCAGGGCCCCTGGGACAGAGTTGCAGAGGAGTTGATGAGTCCCACTATGCAGCATTCTGTGGAGGAAGGAACCCTTGTGGGATGGAAACCCTAAGAGTGGCAGTGAGGGGTACCTGCAGATGAGGACTGTGCAGGGTGACTACTTCAAAGGAAGAAGCCAAAGCAAAGCCAGGTCTGGGGTACAGCTCTGTATTCTCAGCTATTCTCAAGGTTGAGACATGAGGACTGTAAAGCACTGTCTGGGCTACAGAGTGAGTTCAAGGCCAGCCTGGGCAACATCCTGAGACCTTATCTCAAAATCAAAATAGAAAAAGGGCTGGAGATGTCATCAAAAGGCCTTGTGTCTATCTCTGGCTCTAAAAGAAAGAGGCACTGCAAGGTGAGAGGGAAAGAGAGAGAGCCAGAAACAGACAGAGCCTGAGCCCTTCCCACCAGTTCAACATTAATTCAGGCCTCCTTGGCTACAGGTTTCCCAATGAAACCAACCTGTCCACCAGGCTCATTGATTGTAACAAATGGGGAGCATTCTGGTGCAGGATGCTGATCATAGGGGAGGCTCTGCATGTGGAGGGGGGGGGCGGGGGTGAGCCCTGGGAACATGGGAACTCCCTGGACTTTCCCCTCAATCTTGGTGGAAGCCTCAAGGGGAATCCTATATCAGATAGCTGTCAGTGCTCTCCGGAATCATCCATGGCAGCTTCATCCCAGTGAGTGCTCCACCACGTAGCCACACCCCTGCCTTCTTCCCCCAACCTTACTTCTTTAAATTGTTTTAGATTTATTCATTTTATGTGTATGAGTGTTTTGTCTGCATGTATGTATGTGCACCACATGCATGCCTACTGCCCTCAGAAGTCAGAAGAGGAGATCTGATCCCCTGGAACTGGAGTCACGGACAGTTGTGAGCTGCCATGTGGGTGCTGGGAATTGAACTTGGGTCCTCTGCAAGAGCAGTCAGTGAGCCATCTCTCCAACACCTCATGCTCCCCCCCTCTTTCTTTGAGACAGTCTCTAGCCCAGCTGAGCTTAAAGCTTTCTTTTTTTTTTTTTTAAAGATTTATTTATTTATTATGTATACAGTGTTCTGTCTGCACATATCCCTGCAGGCCAGAAGAGGGCACCAGATCCCATTACAGATGGTTGTGAGCCACCATGTGGTTGCTGGGAATTGAACTCAGGACCTTTGGAAGAACAAGCAGTGCTCTTAACCTCTGAGCCATCTCTCCAGCCCGCTTAAAGCTTTCTTGTTACATGTGTGTGCACATGTGTGCACATGCATACATGTGTGTGCCCGTATATGTGGAGGGAGCTCAGTTTTGGGTGTCATTCTCCGGGAGCTATCGACCTTGTTTTTTGAAACTGAGTGTAGTAGCTTGGATGTAATTGGCCCCCATACGCTCATAAGGAGTGGCACTATTAGGCGGTGTGGCCTTGTTGAAGTAGGTATGGCCTTGTCGGAGAAAGTGTGTCACTGTGGGGGTGGGCTTTGTAATCTCCTATGCTCAAGCTACATCCAGTGTCACAGTTCACTTCCTCTTGTCTGAGGATCAAGATGTAGAACTCTTAGCTCCTTCTCCAGCATCATGTCTGCCTGCATGTTGCCATGTCCTGCCATGATGATAATAGACTGAACCTCTGAAATTGTAAGCCACACCAGTTAAACACTTTCCTTTATGAGAGTTTTCTTGGTCATGGTGTCTCTTCACAGCAATAGAAACCCTAATGAAGATACTGAGTCTCTCACTAGGACCAGGGACCTCAGATTAGGCTAGGCTGGCTGGCCAGTGTGTCCAGAGATCCACCTGCCTCTGCCTTCCCAGCACTTCCAATAACAAAGACATGCCCTAGTGTCCAGGTTTGGTCTTGTTTGTTTAACCTGGATTCTGAGGATTAAAACTCACTTCTGGGCAGAGGTGGCACACACCTTTAATCCTGGCACTTGGGAGATAGAAGCAGGCAGATGTCTGTGAGTTTGAGGCCAGCCTGGTCTACAAAGACAGTTCCAGGACAGCCAGGGCTGCACAGAGAAACCCTGTCTCGAACCTTCATTTCTTCTTGTTTGCTTGGCAAGCATTTTACTGACTGAACCATCTCCCAAGCCCATAGCTATGGACTCTCTATGCAGCTGAGGATAGCCTTGAACTTCTGATCTTCCTGCCTCTACCTTCTAAGTGCTAGGATTGCAGATATGTGCCACCATGCCTGTCTTATGCTGTGCTGAGGGATTGAACCCAGGACCTCATGCATGCTAGATGAGCGCTCTACCAACTAAGTCACAGTTGGAGCCCTTAGTGTTGTTTTCAATAGGATTCCAGAGAGCTCGCTCTCTCTCTCTCTCTCTCTCTCTCTCTGTCTCTCTCTCTCTCTCTCT
>CABHPP010133529.1:30171-40475 GCA_902168425.1 Peromyscus attwateri
GTGCATACATACATGAGCACATGTGTGCATGCACGCAAACAAGCATAAGTACCAGCAAGGTGATTCTAAAAAGTGATGGAAATACCAAGGGCCAAGAATGGGAACAGCAAAGTGGAGCTGAAGACTTTACTCCCCAGCTGTCAATGCAGAGATGCACGGCCCGTGAGTGAGACAATGGCCAGGAAAGAAGATGGACATGTGGTCCAGTTTCATTTCTGTTGCTGTGATAAGATACCCTGACGAAAGCTCCTGGGGAAAAACAGAGTTGGCCTGAGCTCAAAGTTCCAGGTTACCATCCCTGGTTATGGAGACGTGAAGGCATCAGGAACTTCAAACATCTGGCCATCCCACATCCACAGTTAAGAGCAGAGAGACGTGAACACTTCCCTTCCTGCTTGCTTGCTGTGTTCAGCTTTACTCCTCCACTGTTAGACAGTCTGGGACCCACACTCAGGGAGTGGTGCCACTCACAGAGGACTGGATCTTAGCACATCAATCAACATAATTAAGACAGTCCCCAACAAGCCAGTCCAATAGAGACCGTCCCTCGTTGAGACGCTCTTCTCAGGCCATCTAGGTTGTGTCAAGTTGACAATGAAAGCTAACTGACACAACATGCAATTTCACAGGAGCCCCGTGGACATCCCTATAATCCTAAGTGGTCTCACCCTACATGGAACATCCTACATTTTGTAAGTAAGGAGAGAAATAGTACATACTCCGGAGTTTTTACACACCATTTCAAGGCTGAAATTCTGTGGGAATTCAGCTTTGGGCAGTCTTGAGACTTCATCCCCCCCCTCCCCACCAGCCAGGACAGATGATGGGCCTTAGGCTCCTCCTGGGGCTTTGTCGGTTCATTGACAAGGTTTTGCCATCACCGAGAAACCTTAAGTTCAAAGGCAAACCCAAACAAGCAGTGGTTTGTCTTTTGGATGAAGAAATAATCGGCTGATCTTTAGATCAAAGTGTGATGTCAGAAACTGCTGATGCTCTTTGATTGAGGGAGGAATTAGAGAAAAGGCCCACAGCTCTGACCTGGGCGTCTTCTCCTTGTCTCTTGCCCGGAATGTCTTCAAGGCCTTGTGAGCACCACTGAAACATGACAAGAATAACAGAGGACAGTGAGACAGTCCCTGGAGGGGGAGGTTGTTCTTCAGACTTGTTCCATCAGGTTGGGGGAAGTCATTAATCTTATGGATCAAGTCCCAGCTCTCTCAGGTCCCTCTGGCTGTTTCATTCTTTGGGAATGAATGTGTTGGACATGGAGAGGCTTAACAGGCAAGGGAGGAGAGGGAACGAGATGTGCCCTGCTGGCCAGGTTCAGTGCAGGTGCTGAAGCCAGGGGTGCTGCTCTGTGTGAGGCACAAGCTGACTGGCAGGGTTTGTGGGTTGGGAGGCATTCAGGGGAAGCATTGCATCTGGAGGTACAGAGGCAAGCCTGCTGGGATCCTCCAAATACACGCATCCATCTGCCCTATGGTGGGTCCCTGGTTATAAATGCCAAATGCCCCTGCCAGATCCCTCAGATACTCTTACCATAGAAAACCAGCCATAGCTCCTCCTTGGCCAGGCTCAGTAACCCCTTGGTGAGTGGTGTGTGTGTGTGTGTGTGTGTGTGTGTGTGTGTGTGTGTGATGTAGGTGCATCTGCGTGCACATGAGTAGGTGTAGACGTAGAGGCCAGAGGTCACCCTCAGTTGTACATCCACTTTGTTTTTGGAGACAGTCTCTCTAGTGGCTGAGAACTCACCAAATAAGCTAAGCAGGCCTCAGGGATCCTTCTGCCCCCACCTCCCCAGTACTCATTGCCAAGGCCCCAACTCTGCCCCAGCTTTTTTTTTCTTCACATGAGTCCTGGGGGTCAAACAGATCCTTTTGGAACAAGCACTTTGCTGACTAAGCTATCTTCCAGTCTAATGCTGGCCTCTTCAATCCCCCTTTAGGAGTCTCCATGGTCTCTAGCAGAATTCTCCCCAGAGGAGCTTTGTCTTAGTGAGCAGAACACTCCTGCTCCATTGGCCTTCCGTCTACTTGGCCACAGGCTGCATCTTTTCAACCCTGGGCCCAATAATTCCATGTGAAAATTCTCTAGCTATGACTGTGTTTACTGTAATTAACAACCACACCAAAGCCATATGAAATCCATACAGACCTGGGGAAGGGATGTAAATGTGCCCAGACCTGCTTGGTTGATGCCTCTCGGGCATCCCTGCCCCCTGTCCCTGAATAACACTCCCTTCTCGATGTCCTGAGACTCTGCCAACCAGGAAGGCACAAGCCAGGCTCTCCTGCCAACACATGGGTGTCATTTACCCATGGCCGCACTGGGCCACTAAATGCCATTCTCTGCTACTGATGGCCAAGGCCAGACTCCGAAGGGGTAGAGGTGGCTGGATAAACGAGTTCCAGTGCATGGCTGAGTGGGTTGTGCAGAGGAGCGAGGCAGAGCTCCCCTTGTAGACCTATGACTTCACCACAGTCAGGAAGAACTTCATCAGCTAAAGTGGCCCCCCAAACACCCCAGGCGAGGCGCTCAAGATAGACAGCAGCACACAGCCCCTTCTGTTCTCTCAGGCTGTGCCAAGGGCTCTTTGTGCCTCTGAATTGACAACTAGACAGAGAACCATGCCAAGAAACAGTGGCAGGGCTGGAGCTGTCCCACCAGCTCTGTGGAGACCCTCTTGCCTCATTCAAGACATGGCTGCTGGATTGTCCCAGTACTGAGTGGCCTCTGCACTCCTGAAGTGTGTTATCTACTGTGGAGGCAGGAGACATCTTGGGACAATGCTCAGGGTCGATGGTGTGAATGATCTGATTGTAGTACAGTGATACTACAATCAGATCATTTACAGAGTGATAGTACAGAGGGTGGAGCTCCTGTAGGTGTGAGGATGATGGAGGGTGTCCTTCAGTGTTTAGGGCTGCTTTGATATTGCACAGGGTGCAGATCAGAAAGGATTCCACATTAGAGGAACCAGGATTCTTTTTTTTTTTTTTCTTTCTTTCTTTCTTTCTTTCTTTCTTTCTTTCTTTCTTTCTTTTTTTTCTGAGACAAGGTTACTCTATGTAACAATCCTGCCTGTCCTGGAACTCACAGTATAGACCAGGCTAGCCTTGAACTCACAGAGATCTGCCTGCCTCTGCCTCCATAATGCTGGGATTAAAGGCGAGTGCCACCATTGCCCAGCTGGGACCAGGATCTTATGCCATTTGTCACCAGGGCTGCTGCAGATCACAAGCTGTGACTTAAAGGTACCATTAAAAAGAGCTGCAGCACCTAAGGGCTGGAGGGTCATGATAACACTCCCAAACTCAGCACCTCCTGGATCCCAGAAGGAGCCTGTGCCCATGACCTTCTAGGCACAAAGGGCTTATCAGGTGTGGCTCAGTTCAAGATTTTGAAAGGGACAATTATCTTGGATTATCAGAAGAGACAGGTAGGCAGGCAGAGAGAAAACATGGCCTGTTTTGTTTGAAGACGAAGAATGGGCTGCAAGGCCAAGAACAGCAGGTGTGTTCTTCCTAGCGCCTCTGGGAGCAGCCTGCCCTGCCCACACGTCTCTTGGCCCACTGAGACCTGGTGTGGAAGTCTGGCTTTCAGGGCTGTAACAAACTCACTCCCTTGTGTGTTTTAAGACGCTGTGACAAAGGGCATGAACACAGGTAGTGGGAAGCCATTGTTGGGGTCCAGATGAGCAGGCTAGGTAGGCAGGAGAGCCAGGGAGCACCCAAGTGATCAAGGAAGACTGACATGTTCTATCTCACTGAGAGTCACACTGTGCTTGGAAACTGTGGCTGCTCTCAGCAGGTGGCAGAGCCGGGCCAAGAGGGAACAGAATCTCACCTCCTCCATGAACCAGAAGTAACAGTGGGGAGAACAATTCTACGTAAGAGTGGGAGGTGATGGCAGGCTTGGCCTGAGCTGGGGGGCATGGCGGCTCTCTTCCTCTGTCCTACCTCCCATATGGCCCCCCTGGTCTGCTCCTCTGTGCTCTAACTGCTCTAAGGATGATCTGTTCTGATAAATCACTGATTAAAATTTGGGGCTGAAGAGATGGTTCAGTGGTTAAGAGCACTAGCTGCTCTTCCACAGGACCCAGGTTTGATTCCCAGCACCCACATGGTGGCTCACAACCCTCTGTAACTCCAGTGCCAGGGGATCCAATTCCCTTTTCCACCCTTTGTGGGCACCAGACACACATATGGTGCACAGGCATACAGGCAGGCAAAGCACCTATGGACAGAAGGAGGAGGAAGAGGAGGAAGAGGAGGAGGAGGGGGAAGAGGAGGGAGGAGGAGGGGGAGGGGAGGAGGAGGAGAGGGAGGAGGAGGAGGAAGAAGAAGATCAACAACAATAACTATTACTACTACTTTTGGGGTCCCAAAGTCATACACTTTCCAGAGACCCCAACTGTATAACAAGACAGAGACAGGTGGCAAGGAGGGCAGGGCCCAGGGCCACAGGACCCATGACAACAGCTTGTGAGACATACTCACCTGCCATAGGACCCACCAGTCCAATTGTGGTCACAATGGCAAAGGACTGTCATCACCCCCAGTGAACCACACAGCTACCACTTCCAGCCTCCCCCATGACAACTATGATTGCCAGGCACATCTGTCTCCATCTTTGTGGATCTGCCTATCTGAGACATTTCATGTCAGTGGCTCATGTGATACGGTCCCATGCGTCTGGCTGCTGTCCTCAAACGTCATGATTTCCAGGTTCCTCTACATTGTAGCATGTGGCAGTGCTTCATGGCTGCGTAATATTCCACCTTGTGGATGGACCACTGGTCTAGTTCTGTTCCTGTTGCTATAATAAGACACCGTGACAAAAGCAACTTTAAGAAAGCGTTCATTAGTTTCAGGGTGTGATGGCACACACCCTTAATCCCAGCACTCACGAGGTAGAGGCAGGCGGATCTCTGTGAGTTAGAGGCTAGTCTGGTCTACAAAGTGATTTCCAGGACAGCCAAGGCTGTTACACTGAGAAACATTGTCTCTGTAGAAAAGAAAGTGTTCATTTTGCTACAATTCCAGGCATCATCCATCACTGTGGAGAAGTCAAGACAGGACTTGAGCAGCTGGTCACATCCACAGTCAAGAGCAGCGAGAGAATGAATACATACCTGCCTGTGCTTAGTCCTCACTCTACAGTCCAGGACCACAAACGTGGGGAATGGTGCCACCCACAGTGGACTAGGTTTTCTCACATCAATTAGCAATCAAGACAATCCCTCATTGAAACTCTCCCCAAATGATTCTAGATTGTGTTAAATTAACAATTAAAAACTTCCTGTTGTTTGTTTTTTCAAGACAGGGTTTCTCTGTATAGACCTGGCTGTCCCTGGTGTCCTGGAACTGGATTTGTAGACCAGGCTGACCTTGAACTCAGAAATCTGCCTACTTCTGCCTCCTAAGTGCTGGGATTAAAGGCATTTGCCACTATGCCCAGCAACAAATAAAAAAAAACTTAATCATCACAACGTGCCCAAATGTGGATGGACATTTGAAATAGAAATCAGAATAAATGGACCAGTTTATAACCTTACCAGCAAGAAAATGTTAGAGCAACATGGAAACATGCTAAGAAAAAAAATGCTCACCCTGAATTCTGTACTCAGGGGATGAAGGCAATAAGGTGTTTTCTGACCAACGGAAATAAGAAGATTTATGCCAAATGAGAGAACTTATAATTCCACAGGAATCTCATGCTGGGAAAAGAGGGGCTAAAGCCCGGGCCAGCCAGAAGGGACACTTTTCTTCAGGAAAGAGACTTGCAACTTTCAGATCACCTTGCAGGAGAGTAGAGCTCAGACTCTAACGGGTCGGTGATGGACAGGACCACACCTGGACCAGGACTGCTTAGCTGTGCACACTCTTCATCTAAACCTAAATCTCCTGTCAGGAACCCGAAGACAGACTTATGGGGGCATCACTGGACCTCTTGGTCTCTCTTACCAAGGTGCCACACTGAATGACTCTCTCTTTTCTCCCATTTTTCACCACTAATGTGGCTCCTTTAATTGGATTTTCGAGGACAAGGGCTGAGTCTGAGTTAGTCAGGCTGCCAAGGACACAACTTCAGAGATCCTGCCTCGAGTAACACTGTAACTGTTCTCCAGGGCACTCATTCCCATAAGCCCCTGCTTGGTAACACTGGCTAAAGTGTTTCCCAGTGGACCACATGACAGAGTCCTGAGTCCATTGTGAGAGGGCACTGGGAGAGGGATGGGGGTGAAGTCTCCCCAGCCCATGGTTCCAGCCTTCCCTGCCCAGGCTTGTGAATGAAAAAGCTTCGAGGCGGCAGGAACTGGAACCCAGGCTACCCCAGGGCACAGCTGCCCTTTAAGTAATCTAAGCTGTTACTTTTGAGGCTGATCCGTTCCAACAGGCTTCCCCTGGGGCACACATTATTAAAGGGTGCTGCTCCACAGGAGGTGTGGCTATTGGGCACCTTCTCCGTGTAAAGACATAGGTACCCCATCTTAGGGCTAAATGGGGCCCAGGCCTAGTGTATAGGAGCAGAGGCTGGTGCCAGGTGTACAAACTGTGCAGTCGTATGGGGCAGACCTGCCTAAAGGCCTCACTGCTGGGAGGGGGGGTGCATTTCAGGAGCAAGTTTCCCCTTGTTTCTCCTTCTTGTCCCCTGCCTTCCATCAGCTCACTGGACTATGGAAGGGCCCTCTCTGGAGAAAGGGTGATGCTCTGACAGAGGCAGGCCCATACTAGAAAAGCAGGGAGGGGAGAAGAAGAGAGGGTGTCTTGGCAGCTCTCAGAGCTGAGCTTCTCAACCCTGGGCACAGGCTGCACTCAAAGCTTATCTGAGCCTTGGCCCCAGCCAGCTTTCGATGTTCAAAGCCAGGCATTAACACACGCTGACCTGAACAGAGTACTTACTGTCTCCAGCCTTTCTAGTTTGCACCTGCTCCTACTGGAGGCCACTTGTTATCCAGCCCTGCCTTACCCTTACCCAAAGAGATAGTCTCCTTCTGCCTTGTGTATTCCATCTGTGGTTTCTCTGGCCTGGTGGTGGCTCTGCCTGGGTTTGCCTGAGGACTCTTGGCAACAGACCCCTCTGTGCCCCTTGCAGGAGATGATGACCTTGTATGTGATGTACCTGGCTCCTGCTCTTTCAAGGTCTGTCTCATGCTGGTTTCCCAGGATGTCCTCATGCCATGGATGCTCCTTGAACCCAGCACCAGCGGCAGGAGAGGGTGGGCCTTGGACACAGTACAAGGACA
The DNA here is from genome assembly GCA_902168425.1 of Peromyscus attwateri. Lineage (NCBI taxonomy): Eukaryota > Metazoa > Chordata > Mammalia > Rodentia > Cricetidae > Peromyscus > Peromyscus attwateri. The sequence continues at coordinate 37,421 of CABHPP010133529.1, forward strand.
CAGGCCATCAGCCATGTGCCCTATTAGCTCCCAGGTTCATGAATGGAATGGGAGTGAGCATGCCTTTCCCTCTGGGCTCCATGCAGGGTGTTCCCCGCTATTGTGCCTGAGGGGCACCTGTGTGGCTTGAAATGTCAGGTGTGAGATGCTGGTTGTTGTCTGAGCTGCTCTGACATGACCGCCCTCATCTGGTGCCAGACAGCAGCTCTCTGTGAGCTGTGTGTGACTAGAGGCTCTGCTCCTCGGGAGGGCAGAGGAGGCGAGAGGTCCATGAGATACCTGCTCGGCATCAGCCTCATCATAATCCTCATGGAAGAGTGGGAGCCAAAGGTGGCTATTTGCATTTTGACAGGAGGTCACTGAGATGCCTAAGACTGGTCACCTACACCAGTCAGATGCATATCAGTGCCCCAGCAGGCACCGCAAAGATCCCACCTGTGCCAGCCATTAAGCATGGATGCTGGCTGTGCCTCCCGAGTGCTGGGAATAAAAGGGCTAAAGAGGCTGAGTTATTAGAAAACAAGAGGGGGAGGGGGGAGAAAAAGAAAACAAGAGAGGAAGAGAGAGATGGAGCATCAGTCAGAAAACACACCAAGCTGAATGTCAGGGCCTGCTGCCCCAGGGCACTGTCCATGACCTGGGCCTGGTACTGGGTGCGGCGTGTTGGCCCTGGGTGAAGAGGGAAGGTGCTGGATGTTGACAACCTGCCCCGGCACCTAGCCAAGAAACACCTGCAACCTTTTGCCTGTTCTTAGAACCAGAGTTCATTGGATGAGCTCTGTGGCCGCGGGGGAGAAGCAGCATCCAGGGCTCTCAAGGCTTCAGTTGTAGCGCAGATGCCTTGGACACCTGGCCTTTCCTTCCACAGAGGCACTTCGCAGAACTTCCTGCTCTTAGAGAGATTTGCTATGCTGTCCACTGCTGGCCTGGTTCATGTGCCCTGCCTGGAGCCGAGTTCTGGCTGCGCTGGAAAGTCACCAGCCAGGAGGGAAGGAAAATCGAGACTGGGCCAGGGCAAAGGCTTGTCTCAGGCTGGACTCCAGCACAACTTGGCAGAATTCTAGGCTCCTTCAGTGCTGCCCAGAGTGCTTGGGACGCCTGCTCAGGCCATAGGCTAGCTACAAATGCCACATGGTTGCTTGAATCAGAGTATGATGGTGTCTTCCCCATTCTCATTGGACCATCATATGTGACATTATTTAGAAATAAGATCATTGGCCAGGTCATGGTGGTGCCTTAATCCCAGCACTGGGGAGGCAAAGGCAGGTAGACATCTATAAATTCAAGGGCAGCCTGGTCTACATAATGAGTTCCAAGCCAGCCAAGGCTACACAGTGAGACTCAGTCTCAAAAAACAAAAACAAAACAAAACAGGTTCCACCTGGAAGTCCAGGCTGCTCAGCCTCAGGGCACTGGCACTTTGCATGGGCTTGGCTGGCTCTTAGGTGCCCTCTAGCCCGTCACCTTTGCATGGCCTGGCCCACAGCTCCCTCTAGTCTCTCTCACATACCTAAGGGAGCTGTGGGTGGACTCCTATTCCATTGCTACTTGGGAACCAGAATTCTGAGCATGCAATGGCTCTCAGAGCCTGGGGCTGCTAAGAAGCATGTCCTCCATCCTTTTATGCTTCAAGGGGTAAACCAGAACTTTCTCAAGACTGTAAAGTAGTGAAACCAGGACTCGAAGTCCACACATTTCACATAGACCCTCCATATCACACACACACACACACACACACACACACACACACACGCACCAGCAGCCTCTCTGCTCTGTCTCAGTCCACATAGGAGACTTAGTCCTTGGGTCCTTGGGCTTTTGACCTGCTCCAGGAACAATGAAGGGTAGGTGTATCTCTTAGACAGCATCTGCTGAGCCTACAGGTACCTTTGTGTCAGGGTAACCCAGGGCATCCAGGAGAGGAGTGCTGTCATGCAGGGACAGCCAGAGCTCAGACAGGCTTCAGGGCTCTGGAGGCAGCAAACACCCAAGGCAGCAGGCATTGGTTCTATGACTAGGACTGCTGTGCCAAAGGCAATGATTTTCCAGAACCCAGCCATAGCTGCTGGGATTAGTGTCCCCGTGGCTGCAGTGATTAAGCATCAATGGGTGTTGTCCTTTCATAGTCCTCGGAGCAGAAGGCTGGTATCCAAATATGGCTGGGTCCTGCAGGCTCCAGGCATTCCATAGTTGGTGGCTACATCAATTTAGGCTCGGCCTCCCTCTCTACGTAATCTGTACTTGTGTCAAGATTTACTTACTCTAATAAGGACACCAGCCACTGAGTCTGGTGGCTCAGGCCTGTCATCCTAGCTGCTCCGGAGGATTATAAGTTCAAGACCATCCTGGACTATAAAGTGAGTTCTAGGGCACCCAGGGCAACATAGTGAGACCCTGTCTAAAAATAAAAAGTAAAAAACAGGGCTGGAAGTGCAGTGGTTAGTGTTTGCCTAGCACTCACAAGGCCCAGGGTTCAATCCCTAGTATTGCTGAGTTGTTGGACTTAGAGCCCCTCATATATCAATCAGTATGACCTCATTGTAACTAATCATATCTTCAGACTGTTTCCAAGTCAGGTCACACTCACAGGCATCAGGGTTAGGACTAAAGCCTGTCTTCTGGAGGCACATTCTTTTGAGAGAAGGCCTCACTTACTATGTAGCTCTGGCTAGCCTGTAACTTGCTATGTAGACTAGGTTGGCTTGCATCTCACTGAACCCCTCCTGCTTCTGCCTACAGAGTACTGGGATTAAATCATGCCTAGCCTGAGGGCACATTAACCTGCAGCAGCTATGGGAAAGCACTACCACTCCTGAAGCTATGAGTAGGGTGGTGGAGTGCAGATAATATCTTAGAGTTTCCATTCCTGACCTTACCTAGAAGTCTCCAGACAGGGAAGCTGGTGGAGTAGGAATAGAGTGCAGAGCTGAGCAGAGAGGGGCCTGGATAGGCAGAGCCAAGGGCAGAGACCCAAGGCCCAGGCATCCTCTCCCTTGGGAGCCAGCTCTCTTCCCAAGCAGCCAGAAGTCTGGAGAGCATCTCTGGGAAGAGCTCT
>CABHPP010133530.1:0-14518 GCA_902168425.1 Peromyscus attwateri
TCCTTTAAGGAGGCCTTCCCTAACCTCCACAGCCCACCCCAGACCCCTCATGATTCGCCCTCACAGAACTGCAGAGTATTTATCCCCTAGGCAACTAAGCAACTCTCTGTATATTCTGCAGTCTGACATCCGTTTCTTCTACTCCTGGGCACGCGCAAGAGTCTAGACACCATGATGGCTGGCTTCACCAATCTGCTGCTCACGCCTGGTAGAGCGTACAGCAAGGAGCACTTCACAGAAGAGTCACTTCCATTTAAGAGAGATATCTCTGTTATAAGGGTTTTCCATAACATTAGGTCACCATTGCCAGGCTCTGAGCAAACCAGCACACACTCAGTATTATCGCCTTTATCCTGGGTTATCGTCTGGCAGAAGGTCCATGAATTCAGACAGGAGAAAGAATCTCATTAACTTCTAACAGGAATTTGCATCTCCTTCCGTTGTGAAGCCAGATCACAAAACACACTACCAACACTATCTGCAGGTATCACCATAAAAAACAACACACAGTGCTGGAAGATAGCTGCTTACCACCACAGCTGATAACCACACACACACACACACACACACACACACACACTCTAAATAAATGTTTAAAAAAAAAAAAACCAAAACACCACATTTTCACATCACCTTACAGCTGCATCAGGTAACTTGAAAAATATCATTTGGTTCAGGAAAGCGTGGCAGTAAGAACAATAGGAGTGTGCTGTTAAATGCACTCGCCAAGCACAAACACCATTTAGCAAAGACTTTTTAAGTATTTTGATAAATGCGTGTCAATATAATTGGCTTCTTTTACGGTGCATGAATTTTATTTCGTGCATTTAAAATCCTTTGTCTGGCTTCCCCCAACTGCTAAAATGCTGAACGGGAAAGGGGTAAGGGGAAAAGACAAAGGAAAAAAAAAAAAACAAGCAAACAAACTACAAACCCTAACCACCATCATAAGCGCTAAACATTGGATGCACCAAGAAACGCTTGCATTTTGTTTTCGGTGGGCTGACCATATTTTCACTCTGGGAAGTAAAAAGATTTTCCTAAGAACGATGCACCACTGAGCCATGAGGACGATAGGCTTGAAAGGGGATTGGCAAGGCACACAAGGAATCTATTCCTCTTGTTTCCCAGGTCTTCTCCACCCCAGCTTTCCAACTGGAGATTGGCCCTTCCTTATTAACTCTAGTGACTCCGTGGACATCTGCCCAAGTTGGCCAGGGACAGCAGAGGCTTCAGCAGCACCTGACCAGGGGATGCTTTCATCCTGGTTCATACCTACTGCACACCAACAAGAGCTTCGACGAGAACGCAGAAACCAGCCGTGATTGGAGTTTGAGAACCATGGACACCAACCAGGGTATGGGTTCACCGGGGAAAGGTTCACAGAACACCCCAAAATCAAATTTTGCCACGTCTCCTTGGCAGCCAGTGGGTCCTGGGTGCATAATCTGTGCTGTTTCATAAAGAGTGCAAAGTGCAGTATTTCTGTAACACAAAGTTAACACGCATTCTGGACAGTTCCACTCAGCGCCACGCCCCCCCCTCCCCATTCCATTTACTAACTTTCTCAGTCACTCAGACTGAAGGAAAAATAACAGGAGGGAAATGACCCCTGCACACTCCTCCCTCTTTTTCCTCACCCAGTATCCCTGTCTCTGATACTTAAACTCCAAGGCTAGTGTGGTCAGCCTGCTTTAATATACAGGTGTCTCATATCTTCCAGAATATTCATAAGCCTATCCTAGCCTCACACAGGCAGAATCTAAATTCCTTCCAAAGGCACAAAGATCCCAGTACTCTCATCAGAATATCTGTAAACTGATGGGAAAAAAAAACCCCGCTTTTAGGTACAAACACACCAGACCACTATCTATAGCAGATGAGACATAAGGGAACTGAGGTCCAGCGGAATGGAGAGTCTGGGACCCTAATCATCTAAGGACAATAGTTTAATCTTAGGAAAATCATTTCTTCCTCCTTAGCAGAGATTCCTCGGTGACAGAGCAAAGGAAAGGGACCACTAGGTCCTGTTGAGCATCTTGTATCTCTAAAATGTCACAGTGTTCTGTGATAACAAAATACAGCAGAGGAAAGAGGCTGGTTGGTCCCTTCCATCATCTTACTTTTCTACAATGTTGTGGGGGTCTGTGCCAACACAACATTCACTCCCGATTACATCTGACCTGGGAGATTAGTTGTCAAAGCGGTGTGTAAGTCAGAAAACACTGGAAAGAGACCACCTCAGAACTCTCAGGTCCTACAGTTGTGTAGCATCACTGGGCAACTAAATACCACAAGTGAAAGGTCTAACGGAACATTCCACCATCACTAACAATACAAAAAAAAATAACATGTGGGTGTCATGTGAGGAGAGAAACTTGCCTCAAAAAAACCCACATGCAGCTGACGGACTCTGGACCAATAGCTAGAGAGCCTACATGGGACCGACGTAGGCCCTCTGCATGTGGATGACAATTGGGTAGCTTGGTCTGTTTGTGGGGCCCCTAGCAGTGGAATCAAGACCTATCCCTGGTGTGTGAGCTGGCTTTTTGGAACCTATTCCCCATGCAGGGATGCCTCACCCAGCTTTGATGCAGGGGGAGGAGCTTGGTCCTGCCTCATCGTGATATGACATGCTTTGTTGACTCCCATGGGAGGCCTGTCCCTTTCTGAATGGAGGAGTGGATGGAGGGATAGACAGGAGGTGGAGGAGGGAATGGGAAGAGAGAAGGGAGGGGAAATTATGGTTGGTATGCAAAATAAATGAAAAAATTTAACAACAACAACAACAACAAAAAAGCCCACATGCACAGTGTGACCATAAACATAATTTGTAAAGCCATGGCATTTATCAAGCCTCATAGCAGGGATACAAAATGTTAGGACAATCAGAGTAATATATTGCTATTGGTAAAAGACACCATAGGGAAAATGTAGGGGAATCATATTATTCACAGAGCTGTATGCAACTGCTAAAAAGTGGTGCTATGTTGTATTTTCTATACTCCCAATACTTTTCTCAATAAATTACTTCTAAAATAAACCTCTCATTATATAGTTCTCAATTCTTACATAAGAAATATGCACACATAATTTGTTTTTAAATTGTGTATGCATGTGTACATGTGATGCGTGCCCAGTGCATACACATGAATATGTAAAGGTGCTAATGCCCACATGCACATGTACAGAAGACCACAGCAGGATATCAGTGTCTTCCTCCATTATCCTCCTCTCCACCCTTTTCTCTTGAGACAGTGTTTCTAAATGTTCGGCTATGCTAGCTTGCCAAAGACCTCTCAGGATCTGCCCATCTCTATTGTTCATTGGTAGGACAAAGGCAGCCATACCTGGCTTTTCTAAGGACCAGATATTTGAACTTAGGTCCTCACGTTTGAAAGGCAAGCACTCTAAGCCACTGGGCCATCTCTCCAAACCATAGTTTGTTTTTAGTTCAATAAGACTGAAATAAAAGTTAGCCCCAAGCATGCCCCAGTCTTGCTGAGGGGCTGACCTATCTCCCATGAACCATCTCTTCTGACATCACAGGGTGCACTTCTAAATGCTATTATTAAAGTTTAGATCTGGAAAGTGAATAGGAACCAATTGTTAACGGCTTAGTCCCCTGGACCGTACTGTTGAGAGGGAGAGACTTGAATGACAATATCCTCCAATATTTGAACCTGTTGTCCCCAGTTAGTGGCGATGTTTGAGGAGGTTTGGGTGGTGCCGACTTGAAGGAGGAAGCAGGTCACTGAGGGTGGGCTTTGAGATTAAAAGTCTCAATCACACTGCTGAGAAGACGACTCAGTGGTTGGGAGCGCTGACTGCTCTTCCAGAGGACTACCTGGAATCGCTCACAACTGTCCGTAACTCCAGTTCCAGGGGACGGAAGTCCTCCTGTGGACTCCATGGCACTGCACTCATATGCTGCACATACAGACAAGTACACACACACACACACACACACACACACACACACACACAACAATGAGGTGGAAAATAATTCAGGAAGAACATCCAGTGCCTTCACATTGCACAGGCAAGTGCACATACCATTCATGTACACATGTACACACAAGCTCACACACACACACACACACACACACACACACACATACACATGTGTATACACACAAATCAAAACAAAAACAATGATAAATAAATGACTGTAAGTGTTGCTTCCTTCATTTTATACTTGGGAAGGATCTAAAATCTCCCCCAGCCTGAACATGAGTTCCATAGGATAACAGTGAACAAGAAAGGAATGGTTCTCATGACCTCAGATACCAAAGGATGGCCCTTTTCTCTTTTGTTTTGTTGTTTGTTTGATTTTGTTTTTGTTTGTTTTGGGGGTTTTGTTGTTGTTTTTGTGTATTTGTGTCTCTTGACACATGACCTCACTCTGTAGCCCAGGCCAGCCTCACTCTTATTGGTAATCTTCCTGCCTCAACATCCTAAGGGATGGGATTATACCACACTAGACAATACTGTGAATGGCCAGCTGTTAACTGTCAATTGTTTTCTTCATGATTACAGGGAATTGGAAATTTGATTGCAATATTTACAAAATAGTTCCACAGAAAGAGAAATTTTAATCATAATACGAAATCGCTTTTCCTCTATTTTCATATGTGAAGCTTTAATTTAGACACTGTTCTTCAATACAGCCAAATTATGGCTGTTATTTTAGGACCCAATACAGAGTCACTTTATGTACATAAAACCCTAAATTGCATTAAAATTTTATCAAAATTTTAGTACAATTGATCCCTGAAAATGTAAGCCTAGAAACTCAAAGTTCCTCTGTATTTACTAAATAATCTTTAATTGTATTGAGAAGAAGGAGGAAGGGGAGAAGGAGGGGAGGAGGGGAGGAGGAGGAGGGAGAAGAGGGGAGAGGAGGAGGAGGAGAAAAACCACCAAGGCAGGTTCTATAAGCCCAGTGCTCGGCTGTCTGTGATGACTCCTAACCCACAGAACAGCTTGTTTATGATTTTTGCAAACAGAAGTTATTTCCTGTCTTAGCTAAATGGAGACACGCATGTTTCCAATAGTGACAGACTTAAAGGGAAAAATTATTTCTTCAAGACCAAATTTTGGACCAGAAAGAACTTTGAAGCTAGCTACCAGCAGTCCTGCACAAACCCAAGGACACTGTCTGTGGGTGGAAACTTCTCAAGTGGATGAAAAGAGGGTTTTGCAACATGAAATTGCAGTTGTTCCCAAATTACTCTTAGAAGTTCACATGTAGCCAATTTGATTAAGCCTCTAGAATTTAGGGAAGGTTATAGAAAACATTTTGTACTTATGTTTGATATATGTTTAATAAATCCCAAAAACGATACTAAGGAGTAGAAATAAAATTATGAGATATTTTTTATTTTTTTAAATTAATATTTCTAAGAGAGCTTAAGAAAGAAATTATGGGTGTTTTCTCCTTCTGCTTTGGAAACAGTCATACTTTGCAGTACAAAAGGGTTTCAAATTCACAGCCCTCCTGTCTCGGACTCATTAGTTCTGGGATTGTAAGTATGCGCCACCACTCAAAGTAACACTAACACTTCCTATACACCCAAGTATTTTCTATGCCACAAGTGTTAGTTCCTATCTCTTGCTAGAACAAAATACCGGCAATAATATAATGAAGAAAAGATATTTCTAGGCTCCTTGTTTTAGAAGTTCCCATTCTTAGCCTGCTGGTTCCAACACTCTGGTGCCTGTGATGAAACAGAGCACCACAGCATGGCACACAGGCAGAACCAAAGCTGCTCAGTTGATGGTGGCCAGGAAGCAAAAATCAGAGAGGAAGGAATCCCAATATCACCTTCAAGGAGAGCCTCCCCACCTCCCTAACCTAACTTCCTTCCCCTGGCACTCACCCCCCAACATCTCTATCACTTTCTAACAGGCTGGCAATGGGCCTTTGAGGGTCAATGGAGAGCTGAGCCATAACAGTATCTCAGGCAAGAATTAAACAAACACTGAGACAGACATGTGCAAGCATGTTTAACAGGATGACCTAGGGCCAATTAAAATGATCAGCTAATTCCAGGCAGCTGCGCCCTTCCAGCCTCTGCTGGAGCCGGCTTACTGGAGTCAGCTTATCTCCATTAGCAGGAAAAGGCACTTTTCCACACATAAGAATTCCAGTAAGCAAGGCATCAAGAAAACAGAAGGTGTTAGAAAAGGACTTAATAGATTCAGAAATACCAAGTCAGGTAAATGGTCCCAGCACTCAATGAGGCATATGCTAGTTCAGCAGCAGCCATCCACTATCCCATCTCTCTGAGACTGGCGGGAGTGGAAACCACTGGCAGGCACTAATCTCCTTGATTAGCATCTCCCTCCATAATCCTAGTAGCAACAACTGCCCCTGCCATAGAGGAAGCCCTCTCTCTTCCTCACCTGCCTGTTCCCTCACCTCCTAGACCATGAAATCTCACGAGAATGACACGGTGTAGATGTCGGATCCTCAGGCACATTCTAACCGACTTACAGTGTACTTCATAACAACTAGCAAAATAACCAATTATAATTAATCACATAATTAATAGTAATAACCAGTTGCAGTCTCGTGATTATTGTTATTTATAACACACTGCGGCCTGAAATTTAAGTCCAATTTCATTCAACATGACATTATAAACCGGATTGGCAGGTGTTCCATTGTTCCCCATCAAAAGCATGCAGAAGCGGGTCAGGGAGATGGTTCAGTGGGTAGAGCAAGGCTGACAGCCTAGGCTGGATCACCAAAATGTATGTGAAAAAGCCAGATGTGCTGGCACACATCTGTAATCCCAGTGCTCCAACAATCTAGATGAGGGCATAAAGGAGAGTCACCTGGAAGTTCATAGGCTCAGAAGCTGTCCATCTTGTTTTCTGGGAGAGGGTCTATCCCTGGGATTTGGGACCTGACTATCAGGCTGGGGACACTAGCTGACTAGAAAGTGTCAAGAACCCACCAGTCTCCCTCAGAACTAGGTTTACAAGTGTGCACCACCACATCTGACTTTTTATGTGGGTGTTGGGATCAAACTCAGATACTTAAAATTTTCTTTTAATTAAGAAAGAAAAAGTTTGGATGGTTATACACAATGTTTCAAATACATCTTACAGCACATAAAATTCACTAAAACAACTCCTCAAGCTTCCTTATTTACAATGGTGATCATGGAGACCAAAAGCAGAAGGATGCTCACCAGCCAACACATCTCAAGGAATGAATGACCATCTATATCCCAGGACCAAGCAAATGTCTTAGAAAACAATTCGAAGCACAATGTGAATCCCTAGGTGCTAGAGTCCCTGAAAAAATGTGACACACAGAAACCCTAGTGTGGTGGCTTGTGTTGTGGAATCATCTTATTGTACACTGTGAAGATTTGTCACTCTGATTGGTTTTAATAAAAAAGCTGAATGGCTAACAGATAGGCAAGATTTTCAGGGCAGAGAGAACACTGGGAAGAAGGCAGAATCTCCAACCAGGCATGAAGGAAGCAGGAAAGTAGCATGGGCAGTACAGAGTAAAGGTGGATAAAGCCACAAGGCAGAAAGTACATTAATAAAAATAGGTTAATTAATGTAAGTTATAAGAACTAGTTAGAAACAAGCCTAAGCTATTGATCGAGCTTTTATAATTATCAAGAAGTCTCCACGAGGTGACTTGGGAGCTGGCAGGTGGGACAGAAAAATCCACCTACAGGCTTGAATAGAAATGGCCCCCATAGACTCATGTGTTTGAATTCCTGGCCCATAGGGAGTGGCACTATAAGGTGTGGCTTTGTTGGAAGAAGTGTGTCACTGTGGAAGCAGGCTTTGCTGTTGCATATGCTCAAGCCACACCCGGTGTGGAATACAGTTACTCCCTACTGCCTGTGGATCAAGATGTAGAACTCTCAGCTCCTTCTCCAGCACCATGTCTGCCTGCAGGCCACCATGTCCCACCATGATGATAATCAACTAAATCTCTGAAACTGTAAGCCATCTCCAATTAAATGTTTTCCTTTATTAGAGTTGTCTTGGAGCCAGGCGGCGGCGGTGGTGCACACCTTTAATCCCGACACGCAGGAGGCAGAGCCAGGCAGATCTCTGTGAGTTCGAGGCCAGCCTGGTCTACAGATAGAGATCCAGGACAGGCACCAAAACCATACAGAGAAACCCTGTCTTGAAAAAACAAACAAACAAACAAACAAAAAGAGTTGTCTTGGTCATGGTGTCTCTTCACAGCAATAGAAACCCTAACTAAGACATCCAGCATGACCAACAATAGCATGTGTAAGAGAAAAAGACAGATCCAGGGCTCAACAGCCTGATGGACAGGCACACCTTGGGCCACACCATGAGAAGAAGGCAATGCATTTAAATTGAAAAAAAAAAAAGATAAAGTAGTGAGGAAATTTTACTTTAATTCACAAGATGTTTCCTAGGTCTTGGTCTTTTGCTCATGACAGGGCACAAAGGAATTAAACTAAACAACACTTGGTTTCTTAGTAAGGAACAGGAAGGAGGGGCAGCTGGAGGAAGATGATTCTTGGGAGAACTACACCACCCTTCATCAACGATGGCAGCATCAGGCAAGCTTGGAACAGTTTCCAGCTAGTTTCTGTGTCTATTACAAGGTGGTTTGTTGTTTGTTTAAAACTAGAAACAGAGTGCCTAAGCCAAAAGTGGATCTCAGAAGAGCAGAGTTCCAGGACAGTCACAGTGTAACAGTATCTGTTACACAGAGCAACCCTGTCTCAAAAAAAAAAAAAAGACAAACATCATGGTATCTGCCTGCATCTTGCTTATTCTCTGCTGCAAATGGGAGTTCTATTAACATCAATGTTACTAGAGTTGAAGAAGTGGCTTCCTCTATCACTCTCTGTCCCATAGATGAGGTTCTGGGGGTGGGGGGTAGGAATTTTTTGGGTCAGGAGCTTAAAACAAAACCCTTCCACTTTGACAAATACAGTTTGGAAAATTGATGGACAATGTCAGTCTTGTAACTAATCCTTTTCTTTATTGTTCTGCCCAACAGGACAGATTGGGACAAATTTATACCCCAAGTTTAACAAGGCAACAGGTAGAATATCATCTATAAAGCAGACAAGATTTAGATAGCGCCAGACGTGTCTTCACTCTCAGCCCTCTGGAGGCAGGGGGATTGAAGAAAGTTCAAAGCTGACCTGATCTACACTGTGAGTTCCAGGCCACAGCTACTTCAGGAGATTCAGACTCAAAAATAAAAATACAAGGCTGGAGAGATGGCTCAGAGGTTAAGAGCACTGGCTGCTCTTCCAGAGGTCCTGAGTTCAATTCCCAGCACCTACATGGTGGCTCACAACCATCTGTAATAAGATCTGGTGCCCTCTTCTGGCAAGTAGGCATACACGCCAGCAGAACACTGTATGCATAATAAATAAATGAACCTTGAAATAAATAAATAAATAAATAAATAAATAAATATACATATGTTTCTATGTGTGTATATATTCATATATGTAAATATATGTGTGTATATAAAACACATTTTCATATGTGATGTGTGTGTGTGTGTATGTGTGTGTGTGTGTGTGTGTGTGTGTGTGTGTTTGAAGTAGACAATCTCCTTTTGACCTTAACTTGGTGATTAGATACTTATTTCTTTCCTCTGTATTTTTGTTGGGTTTTGTATTGTTTTCCAAATCATTTAGAATTCGAATAGGTGACAAAAACCTGAAAAATGACTAATATGTGAAGCGTACCCTTGTCTGTAAACCAAAACAACTGTATCCCCACTACAGAATTACCAAAGGGAGGAAACGAGACACAAGGTCTGTAAGGGCTCAACTCCTGCCCTAGCTCTCTACCTCCCTCTCCTTTTTTTAGGAAATATTCTCTGCATCTAAAATAAATTTCCCTCAGGTGCTCTGCATTCAGCAAGCAATAAATCAGTTCCCACGTTGCTAGCTCTTACACTATAAATAACTGGCTGAAGTTTTAAAAGTTAATGTATGTCCAGATACTTCCCATAAGAAGCAATGACTTTGGCTAAGACTCCTAGACTCATACATCACGTGAAGTAAAAGATTAACAGACTGTGTTTAATTTTCAATGAAAGTAATGTAAATGAAGACACCACTAACAAACTCACAGACTAATACATGTACCCTTCTAATTGCCTAGACTTTCTTTTAACATAGATGGAGTTTAACATGGAGTTCACTGTGATGTGCCTATAAAGGTCAGTAAGAGCCACCAGGCACCATGTATATCTAAAGAGGAACCAACAGTTTTCTTCTTCTTCTTCTCCTTCTCCTTCTTCTTCTTCTTCTTCTTCTTCTTCTTCTTCTTCTTCTTCTTCTTCTTCTTCTCCTCCTCTTCCTCCTCCTCCTCCTCCTCCTCCTCCTCCTCCTTCTTCTTCTTCTTCCTCTTCCTCTTCCTTCTCCTCCTCCTTCTTCTTCCTTTTTTTCTTTTCTTTTACATCATTGCTGGGGATAGAATCCAGAGCCTCATGCATGTTCTGCTGGGCAAAGCTGTACCATTACCGAGCTACACTCCCTAGGAATGCTCCTTCCACCGTGTGTGTGTGTGTGTGTGTGTGTGTGTGTGTGTGTGTGTTATTTGCACACATCTGTAAGCCTACACTTGCCCATGCCGTACATATGCAAAGCCCAAAGAAAGACATCAGAAGCTACCAAGGTCCACCTCTCAGATCCACTCGTTGCCACCCTCCAGTGCTGGGGTCACAGACACACAGGTTGTCTCACTTTAGTTTCCATTGTTGTGATAAACAGCACGATCAAAAGCCACTTGGAGAGGAAAGGGCTTACCCCATCTTACAGGTTACAGTCCATTATCCAGGGAGGCCAAGGCAGGAGCCTGAGCAGAAACTATAGAGGAATACTGCTTACTGGCTTGCTTCCTCCATCTTGATCAATTGGCTACAGCCCAAACCCACCTACTAAGGGATGGCACTGCCCACAGCAGGCTGAACCCCCTACATCAATTAGCAATCAAGAGCATGCCACCCAGGAGCTAGAAAGATGGCTTAGTGGTTAAGGGCACTTGCTGCTCTTGCAGAAGACCTGAGTTTGGTTCCCAGCACCCATGTGACAGATCACATCCATTAGTAACCGCAGTTCCAGAGGATCCAATGCCCTCTTCTGGCCTCCAAGAGCACTGCATGCATGTGGTGCACCTAGATACATGCAGATAAGACACTCACATAAAATAAAAATACATAAATCTTTTTTTTTAAAAAAACTGTTTCTTAAAGAAAGAAGGGAGAAAGAAAAAGGGAGAGAGAGAATATCCCTACAGACACACACAGACACCAATTTGATGGAGGCAATCCCCAAATGAGATTCTTTCTTCCCAGGTACATCAAGTTGACAACCAAGATTAGCCATTCCATAGGCTGTGCCCAGCTTTTACGAGGATGCTGGAGATTCAAACTCAGGTACTCTTGCTTTTATGGAATTTTATGCAATTACCCAGTGGGCCATCTCCCGGGGAAAATATATCCTGAAATACCTTAGCTGCCTTTTCTATGTCATGGGACGGAGTACGCAGGGAAGGGTCCTGCTAGGCCAGCAGTGGAGCCATTTTGAAATGATTACGAGCTCACAGGGCCACTGTGTTCTCAGCTGGCAAGTGGCAATCTAACAGCTGTTCCTCAGACCTTGGGTGATCCTGAGGATTCTGGCATCCATTAGGGCTTTCCTTCCAGGCAGGTTCCTGCTGGTGCCTAGCTGTCTGAACTCATGGGCAGCAGGCTGGGCCTGGCCCCTGCTGGATTGCTTCCTGCGGTGACTAGGCAAGGCTGAAATCCAGCCGGCACAATGGCATGAATAATAGGACATCAGAATGCCCGTGGGTACTGTCTCTCCTGCAAGGCAACCTTGTCCAAACGTCCACCCAAAGGGACTGGCTTGGCCTACTATTCCCTAAGACAAAGCACTGCCAAGCGGGTGAGCAGATGAAGGGCCACCGCCTTCTGAGAACAGAAATGGGAGTTTAGAGTTCACCGGCACCAGCGGCTGTTGCAATCTCAGGCAATGCCCAAGTCCTCCTCCCTTCTACCCACACCCAGGCCCCAAAACCCGAGTCCCCTCCTGCCCACATTCTCACCAGGGCTGCCCACACTACTACGGAGCCTGCCGCAGCTTCCCAGACCGATCGCACTGCCAGGCCTCAAGGAGTGACCACAAAAAGCAGCCACAAGGACAAATGAGGAAGATGGACAGAGAGGTCAAGGACTGCGTCTTGTTTTTTTTTTTTTATCATACATGATGGTGACATTCGAAGGCCCTTTTCCAGCTGCAATTGAACGAGAAGCAGTCTTTCTACAAGGCAGGCTCACTTTCCAGAGTTTCCAGGGAGTAAACTGGCAACTTTTGATAACACAACAAAATGCAGAGAGGATGGTTCAGTGTTAGAGAACTTGCCTAGTACGTGGGAGACCCTAGGTTTGAGCCACCACCACCAAAAAAAAAAAAAAAACTAAAGGATAGCAATTTAAACATAATTGATTTCACAAAGCAAGGTAACTGGACATTGCTTTCCCAAGTGAGGTTGTGTAGGCCACTAAACCTCAGATCCTGTATCTGGTTCGGGGTTTTGTCTTGTTTTGTTTAAGGGGAAGGGATAACATATATTCCTCCTGGGTCTGCTGGGCACACGCCAAATGAAATGTGTGCAAAACTGCCTAAGAAAATAGTTACCATACAGATGCCCCCATACATTTTGTGCAGAACTACTGATGTGTCTAAGTTTAGAGGTACTGTCCCAATCCTCTCAGGGAGCCGGGGAGTATAAAACATACAGCATAGGTACTGTCTGAAATAGAGGGGGAAAGTCAATTTTAAAATATATCTATTTTAGATATTTCATTGTTTTAGAGATATCGGTGATCAAACCCAAAGCCTCACACATGCTAGACAAGCACTCTATCACCCAACTGCACCCCTAGTCCCAGTTCCAAGAGTTTTGGAAAGGAATTAAGAGTTTATACCATGGCCCCATGTTGCAAGAGGTGTCAGCTCCCTGGTCAACCAAGTAGAATTTTACAGGCTAGACTCTGGTCAACATTGAAGACTTATCGTCAGCAAACTACGGCCATCTTTGAGCACAAAAGTGGCTCAAGCCTGGAGTAGGTTAGAATGTGTGTCCTGGTCTCTTCTAGCCAGTTACTGAGAGGGTAGAAGGGAAGAGCCACCAGGGTACTCAGAGAGGGAATGCAGAAGCCAGACAGGCTGCAGGATTTCACTCTCTCTCCCAGGAATGGGGCCATCAGGCACATTCTTAGGACTTATGCAGCAGCTTTTCATTTCTAGATTTTGCAGAGTGAATCTAGTATTCACTCCCAACATGAGCTCCCTCTGGTCTGGGCAGACTGCCATTGAATCACAAGGGCCACTCAAAGGTTTCAGTGTTTTTGTCTTAAGCTGTTGAAAACCTTAAGCTAAATAAGTGAATATTCACCAGGCTCCTTCCTTGTCCCTTCCCACCCTGTACCTCTATTAAAATGACATTCCATTTAATTTCAAAGTTATGCTACTCTGGATGGGATAAATAAATAATATGCATACTATAAATAAACATGAATATTAATGAAATGAAAACATTAGGAAAGTGATTCGATTTGAGAACTGACTCGATAATTTTTCTCTGTAAGGCAAGAAAAGAACCTTGGCCCTAAACCCTGCATGTTAGAGGCCCTCCTTTGGATGCCCTCTTCCCCGTCTTGCCCCAGAAAAACCTTAGACTCCAGAAGACACATGTACCCAGGCCCAAGCACACAAATCCATGCATCTCCTTCTACAGCATGCACTTATGCTCTGCAATCTCTGCTCAAATGAGCCCTGTGCTCACCACAAAACTGGACCACACCAGTACCTGCAAGTGGGTCAGGCTGATTTTTGTTGTTGTTGTTGTTGTTGTTGTTGTTGTTGTTGTCTGTTTGTTTGTTTGTTTGTTTTGCTTTGCTCTGTTTTAGACAGGTCTCACTAGGTAGACTTGGCTGACCTGAAACTCACAGAGGTCCTCCTGCCTCTGGAGTCATAGGTGTGCAACACCCCACCAGCCTCACAGGTGGGTTAGGGACAGAGAACATGGAAGTTGAAGCAGGTGAGCAAAGATGGGTGCCAAGCCCCTCTCAGTCCAGAACTGAGCCACCATGGGAGGGCAAATCTCAAGGCCCACAAGCTGGACTCCAGGGCCAGCTCTCCTGCTGCCATGCTCAGATGCAGAACTCAGATGAGCTGGAGTTTGATCGACTTGCCATGTGAGTAGATTTGTTATTTTCCATTCTCCTCTTCTTTCTTCGCATCAAAAATCCAACTGTCTCTTGCAAGTCTCGGTTTGAACTCAGCACATGGCTCTCTCACCACAAACCACATTTCTCAACCTCGCTTGCAGATAAATGAAGCCATGCCAGTAAGCTACAGTCATTGAGTCAGCCACCTATTCCTTGATTCCTTTAAAGGGGGAAATGACTTTCTTTCTTTCTTTCTTTCTTTCTTTCTTTCTTTCTTTCTTTCTTTCTTTCTTT
>CABHPP010133533.1:0-12288 GCA_902168425.1 Peromyscus attwateri
AAAAAAAGTGAAGCTGAAAAGCAACTTCGTTCTTTAAGTCATTGTAGTAAAACATAGTGTAGATTTTATGGGTTTGAATAAGCATGGACTATGCTTGCCCTGGAACACAACGTGACTGCAGGCCAGCTTTTCTCCAAACTTGCCAAAGCACATCACAAACACACTAATTAATCCTCTGGGGCCTCTTTTGACAAATATATAGTACTGCATTAATGAATCCTACATGTGCCAATACATCAGGGCTGTGCTGAGTTCCACCCCCACTTTGAAGCAGAGAAGCTTCGCCGTGACCCCTGTGAGCACAAGCACAAGTCAGGGAGAAGGACAGAACTAAGACCTGGTTCCTTGGACAATCAAAACTACGACTGGACCTAGAAGCTGGCTTAAAGACTTTTCTAGGGCTGGAGAGATGGCTCAGAGGTTAAGAGCACTGACTGCTCTTCCAGAGGTCCTGAGTTCAATTCCCAGCAACCACATGGTGGCTCACAACCATCTGTAATGAGACCTGGTGCCCTCTTCTGGTCATACATGCTGTATACATAATAAATAAATCTTAAAAAAAAAAAAAGACTTTTCTATGCTAGTTGTTATCAGAATGTAGTAGTTCAAAATACAAATGCTTTTATTCTTCAATGTTTTAGAGCAAAAGGAAAGACATGATTAATTTGAATTCTAAGCACTTTAAAAATTCTCCTGCTCCATCTTGTTTCCATTTCTCTTTCTAAATCAAATATCTAAGATTCACATCACTTCTACTCTACCTATATTAGTTAAGATCATTAAAAATCACAACCATTTAAACAAAAATATATAGACTTTAATTTTAGTTACAAGTTTCAGAAAATGATTTTTTCACTTGTAAAATAAAATCATCAATTAAACCAGGTAATAAGGAAATGAGTATACACAGTTGAGAAACATTTTCAAAGAGGAACTTCCAATGTAAGAATGAATGGCCCAATGATGAACGCCATATCCAAAGAACTACTGCATCTAACAGTCCTGTTGAGCTATGTCATCCTCTAAACACACACAACACAAACTCCCAGAGGCTCCTTCCCACTCCCACTAGTGGCTAACTGCACATCACTAAGAGAGCTAACTAAACAAATAGACTCATTGCAGATCTGTCTGCTTGTCCTCTGGGATTTTAATCCACATAGGGATACATCATTATTTTAGTTGGTAAGGAAAAAATAAAACTATTTTTTTCCTTTTACCATATACATTTTACTACCATGTAAAAAACAAAAAGCATAAATATTTATTTGCCATTAACTTTATTTTCAATCTCATTTGTTATCACTTTTGGTTTCATGGGGTATAAAAGTTAACAATAAAAGTCATTTCTCATATTCTAGGGTTAAACATCGGGATTTCTAAAAACAAATAAGTAAATATAAGGGTCCTAGCTTTGATAACTAGAGTTAAGAAGAAAATCTGGAGCTGTGGCTTTCACTATCAACTATGGAGACTTAATCATACTGGGACCCTGGATTGAAGCAGTCTTACAAGAGGGGAAGACAAAGAGCCCCTCTGTTTAACTGCATGCCATTCTGACTGACCTAAGACACCTTGATGTCGTCAGATTGTGACTCAATCTCTGTTTTACAAGTGATGCAATTGAGGTCAGGTGGGCAGTGGGACATCCTAGGTCACCATGCAGTAAAGCCACTAGGGACAGAGCAGACACTATTTCCCATGTTCTATTTTCAATCTAGTTCATTCACTTATATCACACTGCCCTCTAGGTTCACTACCGTAGAAAAACTGCCTATATGCATTAGTCTACATTACTCATCTTCCTTGGCTATTGAAACATCAAACTTAAGAAGTCCGTGACCTGTTTACCAGACAGACACCTTCTTAGAGCTGTGCCACCGCTTTGGTAATGACAGCAGCTCCTCCCATGGCGTGAAGGGTGCCAGCTAGCCTGTCCCCCTGGAGACCAGCTCTAGTTGTGCATCCCTGTGGGCCTGAAGAGTGGCATCGGACCTGTAGATGATGGGAAGGTACGCAGCAGGGCTCAGGGCAGTCCACTACTAGAGTGCTGGAGACACATTCATAGACACTGAGAGCACAGAGCAGGCTGGGGATGTAGCTCAGTGGGAGAGCATTTACTTAGCATTCGAGAGTCCATGGGTTAGAACCTTGAAAGTAAAAGGAGGAAGTGACGGAGGGATCACACAGCCCATTGACAAGGAGTTTGAGAAGAAGTACAACCCTACTTGGCACTGCATTCTGGGAAGAAATTTTGGTAGCTATGTGCCACATAAAACCAGACCCTTCATCAACTTTTGCCTGAGCCAACTGGCACATGAACTGGGACTCACACACAAAAAATACGCCACTCAAAACTAAGGACTACAAAAAATATCTTGGTCTTGCTGGGGGGAGACCCGCGTCTTTGAAGCTTCGTTGTGTGTTTTCCAGGGCAATCTCTTGTACTAGTCCACTAGAAAGCCATCAGCAAACCAGAATACATTTGTATTTTCTATCCTATACTTCTCTCGCCCCATGTTTTATTCCTTTATAATCCATTCCTTTTCTTTCTTTCTTTTTTTATTATTTATTATGCATACTGTGTTCTGCCTGCATGTGTCCCTGCAGGCCAGAAAAGGGCACCAGATTTCATTACATGTGGTTGTAAACCACCATGTGGTTGCTGGGATTGAACTCAGGGCCTCTTCAGGACCTCTGCAAGAACAGCCTGTGCTTTTAACCTCTGAGCTATCTCTCCAGCCCCTACGATCCATTCCTTTATTAAGCAAACCTGTTGGACCGAGGTGTGGAGCTCAGTGGTGGACCACTGACCTAACATGCACTCAGGATTTACTTGCATTGCTGGAAAAAAAAATTAAATAAATAAATAACTTATTAGAGTTGTATTTCTAAAGAGACAGACAAATGTAACTTTCATAAAGTGAAAAGACACAGCTGTTGAGTCTGAAATGGCCCTGACATTCTTGATTTTGGTTAAATACCAGGTCATGTGCCTCATGAGGACATTCCTGATACACTGCCAGGTCTTCCTTGTGTTGAGTTTGAATTCTGGGTACTAATTCTGACCTTATCACGGATTCTAATGGCTAGATATACATTTTCCTTCTGAAAATAAAGATTTCAATCCAGTAATTGGGCTCAAGATACTGTATTTTATTTACATGGTAGATGGCGCCGGTTCTGCTGCCCCTACATACACTTTCAGTAGTGAGCATCTACTGCACACACATTCCCCGCCCCTCTTTATTTCCAAATTCTTATTCTGTTGCTGTTTTGATTATCTTTCATTACTCTTTTTCTTGCTTTAAGTCATCCAAGTGTCACCAAGGCTGCTTAACTCTGGAGACAGCTGTGAAGCTTCCTCAATTCATAACATAAGCTATAAAAATAAGGCTGAGATGGACGTTACAGAGAGAGTGAGAGACCTTGGGACAACCAGCCCTGAATGGGATGTCTCCATCAAATCCCTCCCCTCAGAGCTCAGGGGAGCGCTTGCTCTGAACCCTGCAGAAGGGAAGGGGGTTGGAGGACACCAGGAAGACAAAGTCCTCTAAATCAATATGAGCAAAGCTCATCTGAACTCACAGAGACTGAGGCAGCACACACAGGGCCTGCCTGGGTCTCCACCGGGTCCTCTGTGTATATGTTATGGCTTCCGGGTCAGTGTTTTTATGGGACTCCTGAGTGTGGGAACTAGTGGGTCTCTGATTCTTGTGCCTTTTCTTGGGCTCTTTTCCTTCGGTTGGTTTGTCTTGTCCAACTTTGAATGTGATAGCTTTCGTTTTATCTTATCATAGTTTATTTTGTTATATGTTATTATTATTATCCCTTAGAAGCCTGTTCCTTTCTAATGAGAGATAGAAAGGAAGTGGATCTGGATGGGAGGAGAGGTGGGGAGTCACTGGGAAGAGTAGAGGGAGAGGAAACCATAGTCAGAATATATTACATGAGAAAAATCTTTTCAATAAAAGAGAAAAGAAAAAAGAAGAAAAAAACCCAGGAGTCCAAGGCTAGCTCTCGCTGCATAGCAAATAGGAGGCCAGCCTGGGCTATACAGGATGTTATCTCTTTCCCCCCCCCAAAAAAAAAGTTTCTAAATGATATATAGATTTCTAAGTGACCAAGAATGATATAGTTGATATAAATGGCATGATTTTAAAGTTGTTGTTATTTTAGTATACTTCTTATCAATTACATATTTTCCTTAGGTTATGGCTCAACAAAAATTAAAAAATAACCTCATGGTGTTAAGTTTCTTAATAGGAAGTAAGAGCTTGCTGGCTGTGTGAAGATTCAACAGCATTCATGCATTGGCTGTTCATTACAAAGGGTACAACAGCCTGTGAGCTCATCTTTATAACCTGTCAATACCACGTCCATTTAAAGTCTATTCTCAAGGATACAGAATACCCAAGAAACTGGGTTTCCCATGAAACAGTACTGCAGCTACGGGTGCTGTGCAGCGCTCCTTAAACCCACTTCTAGTTGTAAGGCATCATATTGCTATCAAGTACCAAAATCCTCATAGGAATTGCTGGCTTTAGAACGAGCCCATTAAAATAACTAATTAAATAATAATAATTAAAATGATAAAATGTTAGCATTCACACAGTGACAGACATGCTCTTCTAGAAGACTCTACAACCTCAGTGTGCCTACCGGGAAGTCGTAGTCTCTTTTTATGTGAGAAAATTGGAAGGAATACAGAGTTACACTTAAAACAGATCCCAAGCTCCTAGCTTCAAACCCATCAAGCCATTACACACTGCAGAGCATTCATTGTTAAGCCGCGTTTGCCACAGGAACTGATTCCTTAAATGAAAATTACATAAAATAGCTTGTTTCTCAGTGAGACTCAGAAACATAGTTTATGCAATGTTAGCTTCTTGCCAATACGGCTGATAACACTAAGTACAATCCATTTGTGTGGCAGTGTTCTCACGAGGAAACTGAAACGGACCCTTGCACGCCATCAACCAGGCAACAGCGCCTTCTAGTGGCCATATGGAAAATACTGAGAAATGTCATCAGGTCTCTCAAGTCGCAACATCTAAAATCTAGAAGCTAATCACGAAGGATTATATAAACTGTTGGAGAATTAACGAAAATTTGTATTCAAGATTAAAAGATACTACCCAAAAGCTCCAGTCACCGCTCCAATTATGTGTGCTCGGTCCCTGTTTTTTGGCTGGCACTGTATTATTCTCATCCACAACAGGGCTAGGATTTTCCTCAGCCTCTTCCTGTAGCACAGTGGCAAAGCTTGAATCCCCTTCATTTACTACCTGCAAATAAACGCCAACAGTTTATTTATTGACAAATGACCATCTGAAAGAAAAACATGTTCCAAATATATAAACTAATTTTAAAATAAAATAATTTATTTTATTTGTGGTTGTTTCGAGACAGGTTTCTCTATATAACAGCTCTGGCTGTCCTGGAACTCGATTTGTAGATGAGGCTGGCCTCAAACTTACGGAGATCAGCCTGTCTCTACCTCCCCAGTGCTAGGATTAAAGGCGAGCGCCACCACTGCCCGGCTAAAATTCATTTAATTTAAGCTTTCTGTTTAAAAACATTTAAATTATTTATTGAGTATTGTGGGGCGGGGTGCGGGGGGGGTCAGAAGACCACTTCCAGGGATCAGTTCTCTCTTTGCATCATGTGTGTCCCAGGGATCAAACTCACATGATCAGACTTGGGGTTAGGCACCTTTACTCACTAAACCATCCCACCAGTCCCATGAGTTAATTTCTAAAGAAAAAAATATTTAAGCACTTCAAAGGCTGAAGAGATGCTTGGCTGACAATGTGCTTCCTGAACAAACACGTGCATACAAGTTGGGCATGTGCCTGGTGCTGGGAGGGGCTGCAACAGGTGGATCTCTGGGGCCAGTACATCTTGTTGAATTGGCAGTGTCTGGGTTCAATGACAGACCTTCATCAAAAAATAATGTAGGAGTGATTGAGGCAGACACGCTACACTGACCCTTAAACTTATGTACACCCCACAAACAAATATATGCACACAAAAGACAGAAACTGTTGTAGAATATTATTATTATTGCTGTTTTTGTTGTTGTTGTTTTTTTTTTTTAGACAGGGTTTCTCTGAGTAGTTTTGGTGCCTGTCCTGGAAAGCTGGCAAAAAAATAAGCCAAGCTAAGGCCAGGCATTCATAAGTAATAACAAGCCTCCGTGTGTGTTTACGGGTGGCTGGCTCCCCAAAAGAGCAAAAGCAACCATGAGAAACTAATGTTTTGCTTTTACCATTCATCATTCATACATGTAGCAAATATCTTCCAACCACTACCGTTTGCTAGGTAGCTTAATTGGTACTAGAAACATGAAAATAAGAAAAACAAAGTTCTTAGCTTCCTGAGGTTCATAGTCTGGGGAACAATAAAAAAATTTAAAATACAATGTAATGGGAATATGACCACCTTGGAGAACTCTCTGTAATGCCCAGTAGGCTCTAATTTTAGGAAAATACTACAACCCAACAACTTAAAATGCACATGAAACCAAGAATGTCTTCAATGATAATAAAGTAGAAACCTCATCGCCCATTGATAGAGAAATGAGTGAATAAGTTAGGTTTATAGAAACATTGATGCTAAAATTAATGAATCCTATGTCTCGAGCAGGCCCTAGGCTTCCGTCTAGAGGACTCGGAGAAATGATTTTTGCTTTGTGAGGCAAATGGGACCATTGGGTGGTTGCTCATGAAAGAGCTGTAATTAGAGGGAGATGGGGAAGATGATGGGCAGCAGGCATTATAAGAGAGCATGATGCACCAGGCCCTGTGAACATCGCTGCTGCTTGCTGGCCTCTTTCCCTCTGCTACAACAAGACTGTCCTTGGAGTTACAGGAGCACACAGGGCACCAGGCGTGGGTCAAAGGAGTAAGTCAACTCAGTTTAAGCTTGGGTTTTTAAACCCTATGACGTCACCATGGAAGGCCCTCACCCTGGTGATACTGATCTGTGTGGCTCTCTGGAGGAAGAGGTTCATAGCCCATGATTGGGTAAGGAAGGCATCGTCTACATGAAATACAGCCACCACAAAGAGAAGGGATGGACAAACCTGGATACAGGGAGAAGAGGCAAACAAAAATCCATAATCTGACCAAGTTAGAAATACAATATTTATTAAAAGAACTTTTTATATGACTCCTTCTCCCAATCTCCCAAACCTTCAGAATTATTTGTCCAGTTTCTTTTCTTTTTTAAAAAGATTGTTTATTGATTGATTGATTGATTGATTGATTGTGTATGATGTTTTGTCTGCATGTGTGTCTGTGCAGTATGTGCATGCCTGGTACCCTCAGATGTCCTAGGACCAGGTAACAGGTCCTAGGACCAGGTTGTGAGCTCCCATGCGGGTGCTAAGAATTGAACCCCTGTCCTCTCTGAGAGCAGCAAATGCTCTTAACCACTGAGCCAGCTACAGCTACAGCCATCTCTCTGGCTCTCTCCTTAAAATGACTTAACGAAAAGGTTGACTTTCGTATCTCTATAATATAGGAGTTGAAGTTCTCAATTAACTCCAGCGTCTACTGAAATACAGCCACTAGCAAACCTTCGTGCCTGTAGTCAATGCCAGAGAGGCATCACGCCTCCTGTCTGGGGGTTACTCAACACAAAACAAACAGCAAAGGTTATTGGGCGTGCTTCTTTTGACTTTGATCATCGAAATCACTGCCCTGGGTTGGTGAATGGTTCAGCAGGTGGCAGCATTTCATGGATAAGCCTAAAGGCTTCAGTTCAATACCCAGGACCCACGTGGTGGAAAGAGAACCAACTGTACAAGTTGTCCTCTCTCTTCTGCACATGCAACATGGCAAGAGCATGCCCTCGCGTGCGCGCGCGCACACACACACACACACACACACACACACACACAGAGTAAGTAAATAAATAAACAAACAAGGCCTTATTTAAATTCTTCATGGTCACCCGGGCCCATGAAAAGTTACCGCCCAAGCTTTAGGTGGGTCTCGTCCAGTCTAGCCTTTCACAGACACGCCCAGAGCCTTGTCTCTTTGGTATTTTAGATCCTGTCAAGTTGACAATATCAGCCACAACACCATCAAATGCAGACTTGAAAGGCAAGCTCTCAACTGAGCCAAATCTAGGTTCTGTGGTACAACTACTGCAAGAGAGTATGAACACCCCCCCCCCCCCCCACCCCTGCCCTCACTGCTTACACAAAGGCCACAGTACCGGTCCAGTCATTCCTCTCTTGGACCATCTGTCTTCTAGAGAAGCAACTTGGGTTCAAGTGAGTGAGCAACAACAGGCATTTGGACACTTCCCAAACAGTATCAACAACACTGCTACTACAAGTGTTGGAGCTCTGTGGAGGACTACTGTGTCTCCCTTAGCCAGACATCGCCCCAGTAAAGGGCAGGCCCTAAGGGTTGACCCAACTGACTGAAACTTCAGGAAGACCTCTTAACACTAACACTGGAATTGCTCTGGCCAACAACTGGGCTGCATCTGTACATTTTACAGGTTCTCAGGTCATTGCCTGAGTGTTGCCCCTCTGGGGTGAGCAGTTTCACTGATCCCCAAAGGATAAAGCAAAGTCACGCATGTGTCTATCTATACTAAATCTATAAAGACGAGGCCTCACCAGTCACTCCTGACCCTCCACAGAGTTCTAGGCATGCCCACAGTGCCCAAGGCTTTGTTTATCAGAATAGGACTCTGAGCTCTTGAGCAAGGTTTTCAGTGGAACTCTCACTTTCCTCACTGGTTGCCGGCTGCCGGCCACAGCGTGAGCATGGCAGCTTTCTTAAGGTAAAAATCCAGCTAAATAGTACTGGGAGCTAGCATACTAGGTAAAACATGCTTGGCCATCGAGCATGAGGACCTGAATTCACCCCCGGAGTGCGCCCCACCCCAAACACACACACAAAGGCCCAGCATGGTGACATGCAGGGTGAAGACAAGCAGAGACCTCTGGGCTCCTTGGTGTCCTGGCCAGCCAGGTTAGTCTCATCTATAAGGCCCAGGCCAGTCAGAGGCCCTCGCTCAAGCCAGCAAGGTGGTATCACCTGGGGGAGGACATGTGAAGTTCGCTTGTGACTTCCGTAGTGACTGAGCACTCTTACAGTACATACATGCATCTGCATACATGTGTGTACTTGCATACCCACACAACAAAAGTTCAATTTAAAAAAAAAAAAGGGTACATTTCAGTCACCCTCAAAGCCATGGATGACTTACAAAAGTGATTTAATTTTTTTTGTTTTGTTTTGTTTTGTTTTCCTGGAAGCTAGTTTTAAACCCCACCTCTCCCTCTTCCTCTTCTGGGCAACTCAATAGATAAAGGATGTGCTCTTTCCTGTGGTGTGGGAGCCATACACACAAAGCACTCCTGCTCAACTACAGAAACTCACTGAGATCCCTTTCTGTGGTCTCAGGAGTGGAACCCGCTCGTTACCTTGCTCTGGAAAGGCCTTCTCTGCCCTCCCCCAGAGACCTCAATTAAGTCAGTAATAGACACATCATTTCACACCTTGAAGGTCTGAGCATGGCATCATTAGTTCCGTATTAGCTGTGTTCCTCCCTCGCTCTCAATCTGTCTCTTAACTCCACAGAAGGGATGACATCCCCCCCCACCGCCCCCAATCCCACCCCAACTCGGCCAATAGGTTCCCTATCTTACGCTGATACTTGACAGAAAGAGTTCTCCTGTATCCTGTTTCATAGTAATGGTTGTGAATCTAGCGAAATAATGTGTTCATTCATTGGTTCACCCCAACAATTGTTCGAACTGTACCCTTCGGTGCACTAAATACTTCTCTAAAATATGTACGCACCACTACTGTAATGTAGTGAGGATGGTGTTGAGCACCGCGAGTCTCCTGCCACAAAAGGCTTCCACCTTCAAGACCAATCGCCAACTTTTTCCATGTGTCAGATAAGGTAGTAAACAAACGACAAGACTCGTTGAAAACCAAAGAACTCGGTTGAGAGCCTGGGGATTTAAACTTTGTGAGTCCTTTTTAACCGAGGGTTGATGGTGAAGGGAGGCTGGCAAGAGGGACCCCAAGTCAAAAATCACAACCGTGGAACCAGACTCACTGGGGTCTGGGGCTGGGACATCCGGACTGGGGGCATTTCGGGGACCAAATTCAAACACTTAACCCTTGCCCAACCGGGAATCGGGCTCGCGGGAGGCACAGAAAACTGTTTCCTTGGTAACAACTTTTCGAATTACGCCAAAGAATATCGTCGGGGAGGAGAGGGAAGGGAGGAATTATCATCATCATCATCGGAGAGGGTTCAAACCACCGTGCAGCGGAAACTGCCGGCGGCGAAGCCACCTCCCGGGACCCTGCCCCTCGAGGCCGCTTACCTGGCGGGCCGTCAGAGCGCCCTCCATCTCCGCACCCTCCCGCCGAACCCCCGCACGCGCGCGCGCGTGCCCCTGAGCGCCCCCGCCGGGAGAGGGCCGGCCAGGCGCGTGCCCGACGCGCGCTCCCGGCCACGGCCCTCGGAATCCCACCTCCAGCTCAGCCCGAGCGCTTTGCGTCCTCTGGCGGCAGCTAGTGACTATTGCCTTTGGCGAGGACCTTGAAAGCTAATGGTTAAGCCGGGACGGCAACCACACTTTAGTAGGGACCAGTGATGAGCCTTAACTGCTGACCCAGACTCCTGGGTCTGCTGTGAAAGGCGGAGGGGTGTTAGTCCTTCCTAGGACAGGAATTTCGGTTTGGGAAGAAGATAGAATGGTTGTTCCCCAGTATGGATGTACTCGACGTCACTGAACTGTACGCTTAAAAACTAACCAACAGGCGGGACGCATAACACATACCCATAATCCAAGCAATAGGGAGGCAGGAAGACCATGAACTGGAGAGCGGCCTGGGCCACACTGGAGTTCAAGACCAGATGAGACCCTGTCTCACAAGAAAAAAAGAAAAAAGTCAAACAAGCAAACGCCTCCGGTAAAATCTTACGTTTCTCTTTTATACCTATAAAACTCACCAAGCAAACTCCAACAAGTACTAAAACAACCACAACGAGATAGACCGAGCCCGGTAAAGAGGCCCAGCCTGACTTCTAGCGTTGCCACACTATATTAAAAATACCAGGGGGTTGGAGAGATAGTTCAGTCCTTGAGAGGATCAGAGTTCATTTCCCAGAACCCCCATCCGGAGACTCACAGCCTCCTGTAACTCCAGCTCCATGACATCCTCTGGCTTTTCACCAACACTGCACTCAAGTGCACAACCCTACACACACACACACACACACACACACACACACACACACACACACCACTTTAAAAATCAACATGAGAATTAAAACAATGGGAAGCCTTAGGATGAACAATGTTAACATCTAACTGGGTTTGAAGAGTGGATGGTAACAGAGGTGATGAACTAGAAAAGGAAAAAGTGCTGGGATTGTGGACAGCTTCAGTTATGATGTTAAGAGGAGTGGGTGACTGGCTATTATTTAAGATGACTGAGTGAGAGGTAAGAAAAGCAGCAGCCTGGAACTGAAAGTCTTGTCTTCGTTATTGAAACAAGTATTATCGAAAGAGGAAAGTCCTGAAGAGGGAGCGGACCATAAGCTTCAGTGGGAAGAGAAACCTCAGCCTGGCACGGTGGCACATGCCAGCAATCATAGCACTAAGGAGGTGAAGGCAGCGAGATTGGGAGTTCAAGGCCAGCCTCGGCTCGACCTTGCTACCTAATGAGTTTGAGGTCAGTCCAGCTCCATGAGACCCTGATTCAAAACCAGCTCCCCTCAAAAAAGAAAAACAAAAGAGGAACATGAACTGCGAGCTGATAGATAGCTACAAGAGAAGCAGTCACGGGTACAGTTTTCAGGCATGGATTTCAACGCGGGGGGGTTTTAAGAATGAAGGAAAGGAAGAGAACTGCCCTTTCTGTGTGGCTTTGGTGTGTGCTTGAGCGACTATCATTGCGTGACACGTCACCCACAACCTTAGAATCTGAAAGCGAGAATAGTCATTCACTATCTCTTGTGGTTTCCATTGGTCAGAGATGTGCGAACAGCACAGGTGGAAAGTTCTGGCTCACGGTCAGTCACAAGACTGCCCTAGGTGACCATGTGGCAGGCGCTCCAGTCATCAGACCACCTGGCCGAGCTTGGAGCGTTTACTTCCAAAGAGCCTTACTTACAGGGCTGGCAGCCTGGTACTGGCTATGGGTCTGGGGCCTCAGTTCCTCCCCGATGGGGCTTCTCCTCAGGACAGCGTGAGTCCTCATGTTGTGGCCGTGGCTTTCCTCAGAATGCGTGATC
>CABHPP010133534.1:0-29409 GCA_902168425.1 Peromyscus attwateri
TAAGAGAACTGGCCCTGCCCCTCATTTCCCTCGGTCCAGACAACCAATGGGAGCCTACTACACTAAGGTGGCTCTGTGGCCTTGTAGAAGTATCTCAAGATGATGAAAATGGATGTCTAATGGGTGATGACATTTGGACAAATTCCAGTTTTCATTGCTAAGATGAATCTGATAAAAGAACTTTGATGGCAGAGTTTATTGTGGCTCATATTGCAAGGGGCCATATTTGAATATGATAGGACAGGTGGGACAGCTGGTCATACCGCTTCCAAGAACAGGAAGCTACAGGATACAATCCAATTGCTGCAATTTCCTTGTCCTTGTCATTTCTTCTGAGACACAGCCCATGGAGTGCTGCTACTCACATTTAAGATGTCGTTTTTCTTTCTTTCTTTCTTTCTTTCTTTCTTTCTTTCTTTCTTTCTTTCTTTCTTTCTTTCTTTCTTTCATTAATTCTTTCTTTCTTTTTGGATGCTAAAGCAGCCAGATATAGAATCTCTCTGAGAACAATGCCCAGAAGTTTTTCTTCTAAGTCATTCTGTATCATATCATATCATATCACAAAGCTGTATTAGGCACTGTAGTTCTAACCCCTGAGATACACTATAAATTGAATCACAAGGCATCATAATCCAAATTTCAAACAATGTGCCTTCACAGGGAGAGGAAGAAGTAGCTACTAACCTGTGTAACAAGAACATAGGACAGTCTCATGAAATGTCCAATATATGCTAAAATATAATTATATTATGTCTTTCCTCTATTTTTAACTTTTATTTTAATTTGTTATTATGACACAAATCCTTTCAAGAAATTGCCAAGGACAGGTTTGACTTAAGTTTGTTTCTCTTTTCCTTCATCAAGTGGGCTAATCTTGAATCCCATTTTTCAATTTAGACATTGTTGATATTTAATGAAGGGAACTGTATTGCATTGACTTTCAAGCATCAAAGAGCATTACAGACACTGAGGCCAAGTTAGGGAGAGATAATTAACAAATATTCCTCAGATTCTCGAATGTTATGCATCCTTTTTAAGCAATTCAAAGATATGTCAGTTAATAAAAGGAGGTACGGTGTATACAGGAAAACAGATTAGGACTTCATGATAAAGACACTTTGAAGACATATTCTAATCCAGCAGTTCCTAACCTGTGGGTCAGGAACCCTTTACACAGGGGTTGCCTAAGACCATCAGAAAACACAGATATTTACATTACAATTCATTAATAGTAGCACAACAAAGTTATAAAGCAGCATGAAAATAATTTTATGATTAGGGGTCACCATAACATGAGGAACTATATTAATGGTTCTCAACATTAGGAAGGTTGAGAACCACTATAAAAGTCACAAGCACTGGTAATTTCTGTACTTCAGTGGGCTTGGGAGAAACTGGCTCAATACCTACAAGTCATATTTCTTTCTATCACTCACTTTAAATGTCATTGCTTCTATCATTTATTTTCCTCGCTTGTTTAAAATCATCCTAAAAATCCATTCAACTATTTAGGATTTCTTCAATAGTATATTTAAATAATAAATATTATAGATAGTAAGGCTATACACATACATTCAATAAACAATTAAATACGGATCCACATGCAAATGGAAAGAGTTTTCTTTTTTAATTGGCTTATATTAATATTTTTTAACATTTGAAGTATATTACGCACAGGAATTAAAAAAAAAACTTGTTTTGCCATTTTCTTAGTTACTTTTCTGTTGCTATGTCAAAAACACTATGTCTAAGGCACCTGAGACTAAAAGAAAGCATTTAGTTTGAGATCTCATAGTGTCATAGAGTGCATGACCATCATGATTGGAAGCATGGCAGATGGAAATCAAACTACCTTAATGGTATCTTGCCTGCAAGATATGCTAGGTAATGGTGGCACAAGGCCTGTGGGAGTAACCAGGCAATAGCTGGTTAAGGCCCTCAGCACAAGATGGAACTCATACCTATCTCTGTTCAGGTAACCAAGAATATGAGATTAGATAACCATTACATTCTGCTATAGGCATAGATCAATGTCTTTCTCAGCCATCATCAGAGAAACTTCCTCTTTCAGTAGATGGGAACAAATACAGAGGCCCATAGCCAGATATACAGAGAATGAGAGAACTTAGAACACCCTGTCTTAAATGGGATGTCTCCATCAAATCTCTTTCCTTAGGGCTCAAAGAACATGGTAGACAAGGAGGCAAAATGAATGTAAGAGCCAAAGGAGGTGGAGGATACCAAGGAAAACAGG
This sequence comes from Peromyscus attwateri, assembly GCA_902168425.1. Taxonomy (NCBI): domain Eukaryota; kingdom Metazoa; phylum Chordata; class Mammalia; order Rodentia; family Cricetidae; genus Peromyscus; species Peromyscus attwateri. The sequence goes on from CABHPP010133534.1 coordinate 2,255, forward strand.
TCCTGTAAATCTACAAGATCAATGCACATATGAACTCACAGAGACTGAGGCAGCATGCACAGGGCCTGCATGAATATGAACCTAATGTAGTCCTAGTGCTAGAAGGAGAAGTGGACATATGTCCCCATTCCTAATCCAGAAGAAATCTCTAATTGATAACCACTTGCAAATGAAAATTTCATTTCCTCCAAAGGAATCTCACTGGGAAAATAAACTATTCTTAAGGGTAGGCTGCATGTCCAGCAGTATATGGCCAACAGAAATCAAATTCAATGGTGTCTTTGGAGATTCCTTGTCTCATAATGTGTCAAGGTTTTCTTTTCTCTATTTTTTTAAAATTAACTCTTTTACTTTTCATTTTAATACATACATATATGTATATATTCTCTTTCTTTTTACTCCCACAGTTCTTTTGAATATGTATTATGACTTTCAGTTTAGTGTTTTTATGGGATTGCTAAGTGTGTGAATGAGTGGGTATCTGTTTCTTGTGCCTTTCTTTTTCCTTCTGTTTATTTTGTTTTGTCTAATTCCAATGTATTTGTTTTTGTTGTATCATATCATATCTATATCCTATCATATAGTGTCATATCACAGTATCACATCATATTTCCTTAGAAGCCTGTTTGTTTTCTAATGAAAGTTAGAACAGGAATGGGTCCAGATGGGACACAGGTGGGATGGAGCTGGGAGGAGTAGAATGAGGGGAAACCACAATCAGGATATATTATCTAAGAAAAAATACTTCCAATAAAAAGAAAAAAAGACATCAGTGAGCAGTTGATTGGGTGCTGGATGGGGTGGATACTTTTGCAGCATATAGTGACTGAAATATTGTGATGAGCTTGCCTTCAAAGAACCCCTATTATTCTCTCTAAAGGACTAGCGGAGGACTTTAGAGTGAACTCAGCACTTTTTGTTTGCATAAACAAAGTGACCAATGCAAGAAGACTCCTTATGACAAAATTAAGTTTGACATTCATATATTTCAAAGCCACACTCTTAGGGGAATGCTGGTCATTCCAATCTTCTAGAATCTGTTCAGAGGTCCTCAAGTGTAGAATTCTCTAACAATAAGAAAAATCCCCACTAAGTCCCTTCCTTTCCATTAGCTTCTGAGATGGTCCTTGATGATGCATTGTGTGAAATTACCTTTAAAATGTTCTCTTTGAAGGCATGGTTGGTGTGATAGTACTATTCTTTAAAAAAAAAAAACTGACTTCAAAAATAACAAATCGTTAACAAAAAGCCAATTTGTTAAAATTTCTTTTCTTAATTAAAAAAAGAAGTCTATTCAAACCATTGACATATTGCCTTCAAATATTTCACAAATAACAGAATTTAAGCATGCAAATAATCTATGTCACTACATACTTAAAAATTGGGGAATATCAATGTGTGTCGAGTTGTTAGCATCTAGGAGAGACATTTTCCATTAATCTCTTTTGACAGCCTATGACAGAACTTGGAATTCTTGAGATCCTTAATGAAAGTCAGACCCTCCTTATATGTCAACATTTAGAGTTCTCACAAAAACATGAGTACAAGGGAACTACACTACCCTAGTACTTGGAAACTTTCTAAAACCTAAAGAATCTTAGGACCCAAGTTGGAGGTAGTTTCTGATTTTTCTCCAGCTGTCTTTAAACTACTCCTCTGAATTCTTCTTTCCCTAGCATCATCTCAACAAACTCCATATGCTCTCTTCACAATGTGTTAGACAAGGCTTCTCTGGATGCTGGTCAACTTCACCTTTTATTACAATATTTAGTACATTACACTTATCCTCTGATGGTTCAGGTCACATAGCAAGCATGTACAAATGAATATTCTTATGATGTTTCTTCCCTTTAATTTTTCTGGATAGTCATTCCAACTTCTTGAGAATTAGATCAATGATTAAAACACAGAAGATTTTGACCCAACTAACTTATGACATGATTTCAAAGATCTATTGCTAACTAGGACTATATTCTACTCTTTCAAAATATTCCTTCCATAAGAGCATATGCACATACAAAATAGATAATTGTAAAAACTTTCCTTGTTATCATCATTTGTGTGATTTATATGTTCAATTGAATTTTCTAAAAGTATAAACAAGAAAGAAGATACCATTTGCAAGAAAATGATTGAAAATGGAGTCAATCATAGTATATGAATTAAATCATGCTCATAAGGCAAATATCACAAATGTACTTTCATTTAGGGGTGTAAAATCTCACAAAGTTACATGAAATCCTTTATTCATGCATGCCCAGTTGATATGCAAATAAAAATAAAATTCTGTATGAGAATAAAGTAAAATAGTATGATGGGAAGTGGAGAGAAAGCATAGTATATTATGGCATGGAGCTGAATATGCCCAATGTACATTTACATACTTGCACTGAAATGGTGTTATATAATCCAATAGAATACACTTAGAATGTAAATTTAAGAATCTACATCTCAAAGTGGTCTATCCATGAAACAATGGACAAGATTTTTTTATTCAACAAGTGTGTATTCCATAGTTGTCCTTTGATTCACTGTCATTATTTATCATCATCTGAATTTCATATACAAATTTATTTTCCTTTTAAAATTTTTTATTATTTTAAAGAATTACTGCCTTTCTAAAAATATTAATATAACCACATAATTTCTTCCCTCTCTTTCTCCCACCAAGCTTTCTCATATACCTACCCCTCCTTGGTCTCTTTCAAACCCATGTCCCTTTCCTTTGCTTTCACCAATCGCTGTTTTACACACACACACACACACATACACACACACACACACACTGAATAAGAACAACCTGATGCTGTGGGTGGGATGTCATTCTGTATGCTGTGAATATGTGTTGCTTGAATTGGTTGATAAATAAAACACTGATTGGCCAGTAGCCAGGCAGGAAGTATAGGTGGTCAAGAGATGAAGAGAATTCTGGGAAAAGGAAGGGCTGATTCAGGAGTTGCTAGCCAGACACAGAGGAAACAAGATGACAAGGCAGAACTGAGAAAAGGTACCAAGGCACGTGGCTAAACATAGATAAGAATTATGGGTTAATTTAAGTGTAAGAGCTAGTCAGTAATAAGCCTGAGCTAATAGCCACGCAGTTATAACTAATATAAGCTTCTGAGTGATTATTTTATAAGCGGCTGTGGGACTGCAGGTCCCAGTGGGACTGGAAAGTAACTTTCCGACTACAACCTGATCAGTCTCTAAAATGTTAACTTGTATGTATGTTTTCAGGGCTGACCATTTGGTGTTGGATAATCAATTGGTATGCTCTTCACTTGGGAAGACTATTTCTCCTGCTCTCAACATTCGTTAGTAGCTTATAGTTCTTTGTGTGGGAGTGAGGCCTCATGGTCACTTCCCATCTGTGTTAGCATGTCTATTGTTGTTATCCTTGTTCATCTCATGTTTACCCAGTCATGTTGGTAATGCTCTATGGATTTGACATTCCTAGGAGACAGAATGTCACATCGAAGACCCTATTCCTCTGGTTTCTACCTTCTCTGCAGCAATAATTTCTGAGCCTTAGGTGTGGGAGTTTTACTGTAGATAAATCCATTGGGACTGGGCTTCACAACTCTGGATTTTGATTTCTTGTGTGTTTTTCTGTAATAGTCTTTGTCTGTTGTAAAGAGAAGTCCTAACTACACTGTCAATATTGTCCTTATTCCTATAGTTAACTTGTGGTCCCCATCCTCATCAAGAAAATTTACATTCTTTAAAGTTTTTTGTTTCCTTGAAGTTCTATGCATGTACACAATGTATATTGACCATTTCCACCCTATTCTCCATTGCTCCAACTACTCCCTCATCCTGATTATATATTATTTCCAAATTCATGCTCCTTTACTTTCATTCATTAATTAATTTATTCATTCACTCATTCACTCATTAATCCATTCATTCCGTATTCTTGTAAACCACGAGTCCAAATAGTATTACCCACAGGTGCATAGGTATAGGGTCATCCCCTGGGACATGAGGGACCTATCTGTGGCTACATGCTCAAAGAAACTCAACTTTGGGCTAGAGAGATGTCTCAGAGGTTAAGAGCACACTGGCTGATCTTTCAGAGGTCCTGAGTTCAATTCCCAGCAACCACATGATGGCTGACAACCACCTATAATGAGATCTGGTGCCCTCCTCTGGTGTGCAGGCATACATGCAGACAGAACACTGTATACATAATTAATAAATAAATAAATAAATAAATAAATAAATCTTAAAAAAAGAAAAAAGAAAAAGAAACTTGAGCTTCCTTCTCCTGCAATCATCATCTGCAAATAACTTCTCAGTTAGGTTGAGATCATCCAGAGCTCCCCACCTTTGATGCTAGAGAATTAAGTGGCTTGGCCTTGCATAGACCTTGTTTATAAAACCACAGCTGCTGTGAGTTCATATGCACAGCAGTCACGTCATGTCTGGAGAGTAGAATTTTATAGCATTCCATTCCATCTCCCATCTTGTACTGTTTCCCCCCATCCCTCCTCCAGGGTTTCCCCTGAGCATTGCATGGTAGGGGTTAATATCCTGTATATGGCTGAGGACTCACAATCTCTTATTCTCAGCTTTGAAAAGTAATGTGTCTCTACATTACTCATTACACTCTGCAGTAAGATTTTCCAACTGAACTTGGGACTACACAAATCTGTAGCTATAAGCACGGCATTTTAAAAATATGACTAGTTAGAAAAACAAAATTATTAAAAGGTTCCCTGGGAAGTAGGAGTTCCCTAGCCATTGATATTTTTATTTACAAGTCTGTGGATCACAACTTTATTGTAGATAAAACAATTAATAGATTGGGTAAATGCTACATTTTTAATCACTATTTTTAATGCTTCACAATTTCATACTTGCTTTTAATGGATTTTGATCTAATCCACGTCCATTCATTCCCTTAAAAGTCTTCCATATTTCTTCTACACTTTTCCCTCCTAACGTTTTGTTTTCATTTTTTATACCCACTGAGTCCGTACCCTGCTATACATGCATGAACCATGTACTGGAGAATAGGTATCCTTTCATGAGCCTCATCCTTGAAGAAAACTGTTTCCTTCCAGCTTCTGTCAGTTTCCAGAAGATACTCAGCTACCTCCTACAGTGGTGGGGCTTTGGCTTGACTGTGTGTAAATCTTGCACTTAAAGTCACAGCTTCTGGGAGTTTATGTGTACAATATCCCTGTATGTCTATGACATAATATTTCACTGCAAACATCCACTACCTCTCATTCTTAGATTTTTCTATCTCCTCTCCCACAGTAATCCCTGAGCTTTAGGGAGACATTGTGTGATATATATGTCTCATTTAGTGCTGAACATGCCACAATCTCTTACTCTTTGCACATTGCTCAGTTACAGTCTTTGTATAATAGCCATGCACTACAAAAAGATGCTTCTTTGACAAGTGTATAGAGATACACTAATCTATGGGTGTAAAATATGCACTTATGGGGCAATTTAAAATATGTGCATTATCCAAAATAATAATATGGGAATCTACCCTCTGGTTCTTGGCATAGCCAACCAGGGGCTTTGTATAGGCCAGGCAAGAGTTCTGTCTTGTGGAGACAGCTTCAAATTCAAGCAGAAAGTGGATGATTATTCCCATATTATCAGTGTTGCTATTGTACTAGTGGGAATATCTACCCATGCCAGATATTTGTATGTTGCAGGTACACACAAATCCTTTTTCCTTTTCCCTTTGCTAGGATGCAGAACCCCTTCAGGAACCACCAAAGCTAGAGAGTATGAATGAAGCTTTCTGCTAGGAACCAGCTTGTTTCCTCTTTGCCCTATGACTCAAGTATGTGGTATTCTCAGAAACAGGGCCTTACAATCAAATTCTGGAGGGTAACCAAGAAAAATAATATCATGAAATCTCTTGGGAATTGTGGGATCCCACAGATCAGCAACTCAAAACTAAATCTGGCAATGGGATTTTTCTTTGATAGAGTATATTATCTGGGAGAAGCATTATCCTCCCATAATAGACTAACTCCATTTAAATTCTTTTTACATATGTACATGTGTGTGGTTTAAATGTTAATAGCCCCCATAGGCTCACATATTTGAATGTTTGGTTCTCAGTTGGTGGACTATTTAGGAAAGATTAGGAGATGTGGCTTCTCTCACTGGGGATGAGCTGTTTAGATGTATAAAAGCCCAAACAGGCAGTCTTTCCTTCTCACAGCCTCCTCCTTGTGGGTAGGATGTAAACACTCAAGTACTGCTCTAATGCCATGTCTGTCTGCCTTCTCCATGCTACGCAACATGATGGTCATGGACTCAACTTCTAAAATTGCAATTTTAAGTGTATTAAATGTTTTTAAATTAGTTAAATGTTTTCTTTTATAAATTGCCTTGGTCATAATGTCTCCTTACAGTGATAGAATAGTAACTAAGATAATACATATGCCTTTCAGGAATCTAAAATGCAGTAGTAGATTTCTACAATGCCTTTCAAAGTCTTTAGATATCCCTCTCCATACTCCCTTCTCTGTATTACACTTCCATTTCCCAACCAGTTTATTACTCCCTGTTCCATTATTGCTCTTGTACTCTTCATACTACTTGCATTCTATCCTCCTTCCCTTGAAATTTCACCTGAGTTGTTTCATGATCTCTATGGGTACTCCACTTTAAAGCACGTAACTAAATATTCCAAGCTGGTATGCTCAATTGAAAATGAATATGTAACATTAGTCTTTCTGCATTTACCTTACCTCATTCATAATTACTATATCCATCTTAATTAATTTTCCTGTGAATTTCATATTTTACTTTTTGGTACATCTGAATTAAATCCATTTTGTGTATTCATTTTCATTATTGATTCATTAGTTGGTAGATGTGTACACAGATTATATCCCCTGTCTATTAAGAATAGAGCAGTAATAAGCATGAATTAATGAGAATCTTACCAAAGAATTGCAAGTCTTGTATAATGAAAACTTCAAGACAAAAGAGAAAGAAAGAAAAGAAGAAATTAAAAGACTTAAAGTCCTCCCATGCTTGTGGATTAATAATATAAATATTGTGAAATTAGCCTTTCAAGAAAAAGCAATCTATGTAGTCAATGCAATCCTCATCAAACTTCCTACTCATTTCTTCACAGTAATTTAAACAATAATCTAAAACTTTATAGGGAAACAAGAAAGACCAGGCATAGTCATGACACTGAGCAGTTAAAAAATAAACTGCTGCCAATATCACCACCCTGAGTTTAACTTCTACTACAGAGCTATACTAATAACAGCATAGAATTGAAACAACAAGAGAGCAATGGGAAAGAACTTACAACTCCAATATAAGTATATCCCCCTACAGACACTTGGTTTTGACAAAGAAGCCAACAATATAAATTGGAGAGAGGATAGTATCATCAACAAATAATGCTTGTCAAACAGGAAAGGCAAATGATGGAAAATGAAACCAGACTCCTATTTCTTTGCCTGTACAATATTCAACCTCACATGGATCTAAAACTTCAAATGAGGTCTGCTACCCAAATCTGTTAGAGGAGAAACTGGGGGAACATTTTATCTTATAGGCACAGGAAAGGACTTTCCTAATAGGGCCCTGGCAGACCAGGCATGAAGGCCAACAATTGACGATTATGATTGCATGGAGCTAAACAGCTTCTCTACAGTAACAGATACCATACTTTCAGTGAGAAGGCTGCCTATAAGATAAGAAAATTATCCTTACCAACTATATATATCACAGAGGATTGGTGTCTAGAAAGTAAAAAGAACTCAAAAACTTAAATACCAAGAAAATAAGCAACCCAATTAAAGTAGGCATGTGAGACTAAAGAGTTCTTAAAAGAAGAAATATAAATGATTGAGGACATTTTAAAATTGAATAACATCCGGAATCTTCTAGGAAATGCAAATTAAAAGTAATTTGAAGTTTCATCTTAGCACAATCAGGATGGCTAACATGAAGGAAAGAAAGAAAGAAAGAAAGAAAGAAAGAAAGAAAGAAAGAAAGAAAGAGAGAAAGAAAGAAAGAAAGAAAGAAAGAGAGAAAGAAAGAAAGAAAGAAGAGAGGGAGGGAGGGAGGGAGGGAAGAAAGAAGAAAGGAAGAAAGAAGGAAGGAAGAAGGAAAGAAAGAAAGAAAGAAAGAAAGAAGGAAAGAAACAAAGAAACAAAGAAACAAAGAAAGAAGAAAAGAAAGAAGGAAATTGACAACAAATGCTGGAGTGGATTCAGGAAAAGGGGTCCAATTATTTCCAGTTGGTGGTACTTCAAAATGGCTCAGCCATAATGGATTTTGGAGTAGAGTAATGGATCTAACACGTGCTTCAGCTATCCTATTCTTAGGAATATTCTAAAATGAATCTATATTGTTCTACAAAGATTCTTGGTCAGTCATAGATTTTAACTAAGTTTATATTTCCAGGAATAGATTCCTTTCTATGGAACAGCCCTCAAAAGCAATCAAAATAGCACTTCATCAATATCATAAATGTTCTTGTTCCTATTACATTAGTGAACATACCTTGCCTGGTAGCTCAAACTGTAGCAAGCTCTGTCTAGGTCTGGATAGGATCACTGATGTCTTTTCTGCTCTCCTTGGAAGACTTCATAGCACTTTCCAACCCTTCAAATGGTAACCGATGGAAAGAGGTTTCTGGTCAGTTCAAGACTGATTTGGTGTCCTGAAATCAAAGTGTATAGTGGCTTTAATAATAAAGTCGTACTATCTAATTATGGTGGGCAACCAAGAGCAATTGTCATAGTCTGTATTATTTCAAGTCTTTCTTGGGCCTCTCAGAACAACAACTCCCAGGGTGGTATGTTGATCTTGGCACCAATATTTTCATTTAATAGCACATGTCCTCTGGTAGCAGCATCATTCAGTAATGTGGGGTAATTCCGCTCAAATTCATTTTGTTCAGAGTGTATTTCAATTGTCTTCAGACTAATTGGGTTTTATAAGGCTTCTTCAGTCATGCTTAGTATTTCCTAATCTCTCTTCTACCCATCATTTCCCAGAATGATCTATTACCACTTATACTCAAACCTTTAACTCACAGTGTTCTCCCCCTATTCTTCCATACCATACTTACCTATTATAGAGTCTTACTACAGGTTTTTACTTTGTTTGAAAGACCATAGTTTCTCCATCAGCATCTTCATGTATACTAAATTCTAATTAAGGTTTCCTCTGGCCCCTTATCTATCCATTCTCTACAGCTAATTACATGCTTGAACCTTTCTACTCCAAGTACTCCAAATCTCTATTTTCATGACACCTATATTTTATAGTTCCCTTCCCTAAATGTATTCCCTTGCCAATGGCCCACTTCCAGTTTTATAAATCCCATGAGTAAGTTATATTAAACACACAAAACAGAGGATTTAATATAGGTCCCTTACATGGGAGAAAAATGCAGCTCATGTCTTTAGTGGAGGGGTGACCTGACTCAGTGTAATTTTTTCTAGTTACATTAATTGATCTGCAAACGTCATTATTTCAGTTTTCTATAGAACTGAGTAATTTTCCATTCCTAGTATGTAGGGCATTTTCATTACCTATTCATCAGTTGATGGACATCTAGTCTGATTCCATTTCCAAGTTATTGTGAATAGAGAAGTAATAAACAAGAATGTGAAAGATATAAAATCCTTTGAGTATATGCCCAGGTGTCATATAGCTTGGCCAGATGGTACATCTATTTGTAGTTTTGACAGCTACTTCCATACATGAGTACACGCTGTTTATATTATTTCTACCATTGCTTCTTCACTCTAAAACTTCTCTCATAACCCCTACTCATTACCAAGTTCATGAGCTCTTCTAGAACACACACACACACACACACACACACACACACACACACACACACCCCTCTGATTTCACTTAGTGCTGCTAGAATGTGCATATATGTAGAGCTGACTGACCACTTGGAATCCGATTAATTATTAGGACCTTGCATAGATTCAATGATTTGCCCTCCTTTAGTAGCCTGTAGCTATTCATCTGGGGGTGGGTTGTTGTGAAAAATTTCCCATGCATGTTGGCATGCCACCTGGAGTAGTTATAATTCAGATCTTATTCAGGTAACCCCATCATTGAGATTTCACAGGTGCAGTATCCCTGAAACGTCTATAAGATATGATTTCACAGTGTCTTGTTCCTCTGATTCTTACCATCGTTCCATCCTCTGTTACACAATGACACCTGAATCTTAAGTCATTGTAGTCTGGATCCAGAACTTTGGACATGGACTCATGCAGTATCTTTTTCTCTACATTTTGAGCAGTTGTGGTTTTGTTGCTGCCTCCATTCTTTACAAAAGAAAGCCTACACATACAGGTGAAGGTATAACTATATAGAAAATTATAGAAAGTTCTCCTATAGGGTCCATGACCTTCCAGCCCTTTATCATTGGCTAGGTTTATAGTACCAGACATTCATTCCCTATGAGCATACCTTAACTTCAATTAGTGAGCTGTTGTTTACCTTCAGGTTATATATCATTATTGCATTATTGAGGAAATCTGATGCGCTGGTCACTGATGTGGTTCACAGACTTTATAGTTGAATAGGTTTATTGGTTGATTTTCTACCATGTGAGTTTACATGGCGACTTCTAATAAATGAGGGCTAGTCCTCATCCTGATTTTAATGAGATTACTTCCAGTTTTTCTTCATTTATGTTATGTCCGTGGTTTTCTCCTATGTAGTCTTTGCTATGTTGAGGTTTTTTCACTCCAGTTCTATTCTGTCTCTGACTTATATCATGAATGAATTTTGGACTTTGTCAAAGTCCCTTTCTGAATCTATTGAATTATCATGCTTTTTTTCTCGTATTTTAGTCCATTTATCTGATTTATCACACTTATGTATTTATATGTGCTGAAACATCTCTTCGGGTCCAGAATAAAGCCAACTTGATAACTTCTGAAGAACTTTTGACATAGACTTGTATTCTATTTGAAAGTACTTAATTGATTATATTGGCAGCTGTATTCATTATTAATATTGGTCTATAGTTCTCTTTTTAAATTGCATTTTTTAACTAGACCCCAACACTAGTTGATAAAATAGTGCTGGCTTCATAAAAGAGATTTGGAAGTTTTCCTCTTTCTTTCTTTCTTTCTTTCTTTCTTTCTTTCTTTCTTTCTTTCTTTCTTTCTTTCTCTCTCTCTTTCTCTTTCTTTCTTTCTTTCTTTCTTTCTTTCTTTCTTTCTTTCTTTCTTTCTTTCTTTCTTCCTTTCTTTCTTTCTTTCTTTCTTCCTTCCTTCCTTCCTTTCTTTTTTTGGGAATAATTTGGAAAGTATTGCTTGTAATCTTCCTTTGAATATCTGGCAGAATTGTGCTGTGAATCCTTTTGAAAATAGCCTTTCTCTTAGTTTTAATTATTGTGCTAGTCTTTTCATTTGCCACGGAACTGTTTAAGTGGTTGGTTTCTTCTTGGTTTAAATGATGGTTCAGATGTAACTAGAACCTTCTTTCAGGTTTCCCAACTTAATACAGCATAGGTATGTGGTCTATTCCCTTACAATATTCTGAATTTCTTGGTGCTTTTAGTAATGTTTCCCCATTCATCTCTAATGTTATTAAATTGGGTTTTCTCTTTTGTTTAATTTAGCTATGGCTCTATCAGTCTTGCTTATGTTTTGAAAGAGCTAGGACTTAGATGCATTAAATTTACTCTTATTAATTTTTTATTCCTGTCTACTGGAGTTGAGTTTAGCTTGGTTTTGCTCTTTAATTACTTTGGTGTTAAGCCTATTTTTCTCAGGAATTAGGATAGAGATGCCTGCTTAATTTATTGTCCCAGTTGCTTGGAATACTGTTCTGCATCCTTTCACTCTAAGTTGGTACCTATTGTTGAACAGATGTTGAGTTTCCTTTAGAGGAAAGGATAATTTTTGTTAATTTTTTACTTGACTAATTTCATTTTTTTGACAGGGGAATTGGAGTCATTCATATTTAAGTTGGTTATTGAAAGGTGTGTGTTGATTGCTGTCATCATGTTGCTATTTTTTGCTGTTTGTATTCTCAACCCTATTTTGTATTTCAACATTTATAGCTTCATTTGTTTTCTTTCTGAGACTGTTAGCTATGTTTATTCCTTTTTTCAGTCTTAAGTATTGTTTCTAGTATTCTCTGTGGGCTGATTTAGTAGATTTGAATTCTTTCACAACTGTTTATATCATGAATGATTTTTTTTCTCCTTCAACTATGCCAAAGAGTTTTGCTGCGTAAAGTTGTCTGGACTTGTTTCTGTGGTATTTTAGAGCTAGAAGTGCATTGCTCCATACTCTTCTGACTTTAAATTTTTCGTTCAGAACTCAGCTGTTACTCTGATAGATTTTTTTTAACATGTGACTTGTGATTTTCTCTTGCAGTTTAAAAGTTTTAATTATCATTAATTTCTTCTTTATAGTTAGCATAATAACTGTAATGTGATGCTTATTTTCTTGTTCTTTCCATTTGTTGTTCTCCATATCTCTTATAATTATGTAGTTACATAATTCCTTACTTGGAATAACGTTATTTTGTGATCCTGTTAAAGAGCTAGTCTATGTCATTGATTTGGAATTTTTATATTTATTCTATGCAAATTTAAAGACCAATATTTGGACTTTATTCCCTTTGGGCTCTAGGGAGAAATCTACTACTATCATTCTTCTGAATGAACATAGCAGCAAGCCAATTCCTAGTAACATAGTGCTATACCTATAGATAAGTGCCTTGCTCAACCCTTATCATAGGAAGTTCTTCTTGCTGTAGATAGTAACTAACACAGAGACCCAAAACTAGACAATGTGCAGACAGTGAGAGACCTTAGAGCACTCATCCCTAAATGGGATGTCATTATCAAGCCCTTCACTTCCTTCAAGGCTCAGTGATCTACGTGCAAGAAGAGATGGAAAGATTTTAAGAACCAGATGTGTCAAATGACTCCAAGGAACCAGTGTCTTCCAGATACAACAGTGAAAGAAGCCAGATCAGGAGTTCAAGCAGAAACTGGGAAGAAGGAACTGAAGCAAAGGTCACAAAGAAATGCTGCTTACTAGATTGCCCCTCATGGTTTACTCGGCCTGCTTTCTTATACAACCCACTACCCAGATGTATGCTTGGCCCTTTTACATTAATCATTAGTCAAGAAATCAACACAGGTCAATGTGATGGAAGTATTTTCCCAATTGAGGTTGCATCTTCCCAGATGACCCCAGTGTGTGGCAAGTTGACCAGAACTAACCCATACAACCTGATATAATATCTGCTACTTGATCCCATGTGTTTCATAAGGCTTTCCTCTGAGTTGTCTAATTTGGTAACTAAATTTTCAAATTCCATCTTCAGGTTAGCTGGAATTTTCTTTGGTATTTCTTTTTTTTATTGAATTCACTTTTCAAATTTTGAACAGTCTTCTTTATTTTATTCACTGGTATGCTTTTGTTTTCTTGGAATTCAATCGGGAACTTATTCCTGACATCTTTAAATTAATTCAGATATTTATTCATGTCACCCTTAAGCTCCTTTACTTCTTTGATCATGTTTATCATTGTTTGTTTAAACTGTGTGTCTTAGATTTCATCTAGGTGTGTCTCATTGGAGAATATTTCTCTATGATGATTTGTTTCTTGGGCACTAGTTGGGGATATTGTCTTAGCTTATCATATTGTTTGTATTTTTGTGATGTAACAAGGTGTGTGGACCAATGGTGATTGTTGTATGTCTGATATGATATTCTAGCCTAGCAGTATTAAATAGATACTTTTGCTACTTGCTCAAACTTGGTGGTGGATTTTCAATCAGATGTGAAGAGTTTATTGGTCATTCCTGTAGCTAAAAGATTTCCTGTGTCCCAGCCTGCTGGTGGTCAGGACAAATCTCTCTCACCTGCCAGTCCCGCAGCCACTAGGACCCAAGTAAACACACAGAGGCTTATATTATTTACGAAATGTATGGCCTAATGGCTCAGGCTTCTTGCTAGCTAGATCTTATATCTTATATTAACCCATTTCTATAAATCTATACCTTTCCATGTGGCTTGTGGCTTACCTGTATCTTAACATCTTGCTTCCTCTGTATCTGGCTGGTGATTCCTGACCCAGCCTTCCTATTCCCAGAATACTTCCTGCCAGGCTAATGGCCAATCAGCATTTTATTTATCAACCAAATCAAAGCAACACATTCACAGCATACAGAGTGATATCTACAGCACATTCCTTCAGATATTCTGTGTTGCTTTTGATTGGGGAGACTAGGTTGATTTTAATTTAGTGTTAACCACAAAGTATATAATATGCTTTGTAATTGTGTCTGCATATAGAAAGATAGTGAGGGCAAAGGTTGTGTGAAAGACTTCCTGATAGTCTGTGAATGCAGTACCCAGCTAGTCTTGGAGGAGCAGTATTAGAGGTCAGTCAGTGTGACTTGTTCTATGTCTGTGAATTTATGGGTGTTGCTCTGAGTGATACACTTGTTTAGTTCCAGATGAGGTGTTACTTTTTCTCCTGCTTGGCCTTTTGAAGAATCTGAAAAATTCATGATGCTAGGTAGTAATTGGATATGATTCTGGAGAGCCTACCAATTGTGGCCAGCATAGAGAGTGTTAAAGTAACTTAGCTGCTTCTCATGCACTTGAAAGTAAATTCAGTTGGGTTTGTCAGAAGAGGTGACAAACACAAAGCTCTGGGGGACTTGCCTTTCTGACATGCATTTCGTGAGACTCTGGATGGCCTGTACATATAAGAGGAGTACAAGCTGGGGCCTGGAGGACTCATCCAGCTGACACCCACTCATTTACAACTCCAAGTGTGTCTGGAGTGGCATTCTGAGGCTTACATGTTAGATTTCACTCTTATTTGTTTTTGGATAGATGTAATTGTCTATCTGGGCTTTATTATTAAAAGACAACTTTTCCTATATTTACATTTTGTAGCATAGAAACTTTAGTTATAGATTGGAAAAACACTCTGATTCTTTACCTTGTTTGCAGCAGGGCAGTTTCCATTGTTATCGTGACAGTTCACTGTAGATATCCAATAAAGGCAATTGCACTCTAGTAAGTTATATGGAATGAGCAGAAACAATCTAAATTGCAATAATGCTGAGAGGAATGTCAATATTAGCATCTCAGAAACTCTTAAATATTGGGAGTCATTTTTCAGAGATGACCAGCACCTAAGTTTTTTAGTAGTAGGACTAACTTACAAGTAAAACAGGTTGACTCTTCCTGATGACTGTATATTATGTGTTCAAGGTCAAGGTGGATAAAATAGACAGGCCTTTCATACAGAGTAGACACTGAGTTTGCAGTAAGTGTGTCCTCATGCTATCCTTTGACTCACAACTTGTCTTTTATTCCCTCACCCTGCTTCCATTCTGCAGTGACGTCTCCTCAAGAATGATCTGTAAAGTTCTAAGAACCTGTTGTTTTTATACTGTCTACCTTTAAAAGAGCCACCATGGTAATGATGGTACTGCCACTCAAGTGAGAAACACCAAGAACCAAATTTCAACTCATACATCTGGAAGTAGGAACTTATATATCAACAATTGAGGAGCTGTGCTTCCTGGCTTTATTACTATGCTTTGCTTAGCCCACTTCCTCAAAGAACTCAGGAACATCAGCACAGGGATGCACCATCCACAGTGAATGGAGCTCATCCATATTAATCATCAGTCAACAAAATGAACTACCAACTTGCCTGTGGAACAATCTGGTGGAGGCATTTTCTCAAGTGAAGTGCTTCCTCCTAAAATGACTCTAGGTTGTGTCAAGTTGATGTAAACGTAGTCACCACAATTGACTCCTTAGTAACTTAACATACAAATACATCTACTATCTAATTACCAGCTTTCATTTCTCATTGGTCTCCAAGATGACATGTTAATATTACCATCAAAATATAAAACATTTTTCAAACATTAAAAGTCCCACAGTCTTTAAAAATTCAAACACTTTAAAAATAAGTCTCTTTCCATTGCACGGTGAGAGTGTGTGGGAACAACAGAGAAGGGGATAGTAAGTTATAAGTGATCTATAGTGGTAAATGGAAAAAACGAGGGTGGGTTTCTTTAAGAAATGGGGATGGAGACAAATACAGAAGGAAGGAGAAGGGTTAAAATAACTTTAAGAATGTTTGAAAACATCATCAGGAATCATACTATTAACTATATACCTAAAATACCTATAATACATGTAATTTGGTTTATTGATATATGTAAGTTATTTTATTGCCCTTGGTTATACCCAAGAGGTAGAATATAAGTTTCTGTGGCTGAAGACACTATGCACTTTAGACACAGGTCTTAGAGACCCCTGAAATGGACATAAAACCTCTTTCCTGAGGACTTTAATGTTATCAGAAGGTGCCATACAAGCTTCAAAGGAGAGAAGCAACCAACAGTCCTACCCAACTATGGCATCTGTGAGCTCTAACATTGACAAGCATTGTGCAATAACTTTATGGTGTAATAGTGGCATACATACTTTTGTGGTAACCAATAGTTCTCTAAATGAATTTAAGATCTTCTCAACAAGTGGAAAATCATTCCCTATTCAGGAAATTTAGCCAAAACCCAGGGATGGTAAAGTTATGAATTTTGGAGGAGAACTTACAACTACCCCTTTACTAAACCAGCATATTCCCTACCTGTGTTCAAAATATTTGTGCTCATACTTCACCCATCATGAGGAAATTTATCTTTGTGATAGATGGAGACCATCATAGAAAACTACAATCAATCAGAATTCAGAGCCATGGAGCCCAATTCTAACACCTAAGGCTAAGGAATCATTGTGAAAGAAGAAAGATTTTAAGAGTCAGAGGATCATGGAGTTTGCTGTGAGATTGTTTCTCCTATGAATGTCAGAAGCTATACCTATAAGATAACTCCAAAATGACTGCCAAAACATTAGTGGAATAAGGACAGTATTGATAGACATGTTGACACGAATGGAGGAAAGGTAAGGAGCCTCAACCATACACAAAGATCCACAGACAAATAAGGAATGCTAGGAGCAGGAGAAAATATTTCCCTGGAACAAGAACACCAGTGGATTAACCAAAACCAAATAATTATCCCACAAAGCATGTTTGTGTGTGTCTGTGTGTGTGTGTGTGTGTGTGTGTGTATGAGTTACATTATACAGACTGAGAAAGTTATATTTATGTATATTTAGGAATATGTGTATGTGTGCATATGTGTATTTATATGGGTAACAACAATTAATGAAAAAAGAGGCTGATAATTTGAGAGGCAAGGTATATTTGAGGGTTTTCATGGAGAAAAGTGAAGTGAGAAATGATTTGATTTGCTTATAAAATAAATAAAATAAAAATACACAAACTAAAGGAAAGAAAGATAATGCATAATTAAAAACACAAAATATCTAAAGTATCTTTTATGTTTCAAGCCTCTCTCAAATATCCATGGTCTCTAAAACATCTGCAGTCTTTCTAAAATAAGTATCTAAAATCTCTCCAAGACTTCAAAATTTCCTAACAGAAGGCTCCTGTAAAATAATAATAATAATAATAATAATAATAATAATAATAAAAACAATAATAATTTAAATGCTTTCCTACTCCCAAAATTAAGAATCATAATCTAGTACTAAATTTGAACAAAGCAAAATCAAAATCCAATAGTATAAACAACCCAGAGTCCAATGTCTGGGATTCACTCACAATTTTCTGGGGTTGGACCATAATGCTTCTCTGCTCTGCTATTCATGGTACACAAAGCTTGCCTCCCAGGCCCAGGCTGGTTCCACTCCACATGTCCTTGTCAGTCATCCCATGATACTAGCATCTCCAAAATAATTGGGTTTTTGCTGCAAATGGGTTGCACCTTCATCAACACTGTATCCTGAGCTCTCTTCAGGGACTCTAATCCTTCCATATGGTGACTAACTTCAACTTGTCTCCATGACTCCAGAAACTCTGGGACTTCTTTTGCAACCGAGACTTCCCTTCACCAGTGGCCTCTTTGGGCCCTTTTTAAAGGGACTTGATTCCTTCTATACTGTGCCAAGCCTCAGCTTTTCTCTGTGATTCCTACACGTCTTCAAAACTTGTATCACTTGAGTGACTTCTCCACATCACCAAGTTTAGCTGCCAGCTTGAGATGTAGCTTTGGCCCATCTGAATCACAGCTTCTGTTGCTGACCCTGAGGAAATATTCCCAGATTTAAAATCCTTGGTGATACTGGTCTCTTCTTAATCATTACTAACTGCTCAGCTCCAGCTAACCAACATCAATTGTTCCAGTAAAGCAAAAGTTTCACTTTAATGATTCTTAATTCAAAACATTGCAAGAATAGCTCTGACAGGATCTTTGAGGGACTCTCAAACTTCCCAAGCCAGGCCTCCATTGTCTGCACTGCTCTAAGCACCATTATCTTCCAAGTAGCCACAACGGTTCACTATGCTCTAAGCATTCAATATCTTACCTAGCCCAGTATTAAAATCCTTTGACAATCCTCCCCCAAAACATGATCAGGTTTGTCACAGCAGAACCTCATGGCCTGGTACAAATTTGCCTTAGGTTGTCTATTTCTGTTATTAAACACCATGACCAAAAGCAATTTGCAGAGGAACTGTATCTTGCTTAGATTTCCACATCAAAATCCATCATTAAAGACAGGGCAGCAACCTGGAGTCAGGCCCTGATGTAGAGGAATTCTGCTTCCAGGCATGCATCTCACAGATCACTCAGCCTGGTTTCTTGTAGTACCTAGGACTACCAGCCCAGGGTGGCATCACCCATAATACACTGGGACTTCCCATACCAACATCAATAAAAAGATGCACCACAGACTTGCCCACAGGCCAATCGGGTTGGAGCATTTTCTCAATTAAAGTTCCAAATCTAAAACGAGTCTAGTTTGTGTTCAATTGGCATAAAATTGCCCAGCACATTTTAGATTACAGCATTTTCAGTATTGATCAGATAAGTTTTTTTTCTTATAAGAGATGGTGATGAATACAACTGCTCAATGTTCGGAGAATAAAAGACTATGGAAAGGACCATATCATCATATCTCCTTTCTGTGATAGAAATATTTCTCTTGCTGTGCCATTCACAGAGACTTCTCAGACTTTTTCAGGTTATTCATTTGGAAAACGAGGGTGGGATTCTCCCTTGAGAAGCCCTACCACCCTGTACAAGGGATATCTTAAGTCTAAATGTGTGTGTAGAAAAAGACTGGAGCAATGCACAAAATTGACTTTTAGCCTTCTCTCTCAATCTCCCTCCCACTAATTTCTTGTATTAATTTATCTGGTCACAAAGTTCTGAAATACATTCAGATATCCGAACATTCCTTCAAAAAAACATTCCTTCAAATGTCCTGACCCACTTAGAAAACTGTGAATTTATAATACCTTAATATATGTTCATACATTAGATGATTTGAGGAAAGTAAGCATATTTTGAAGAAGAAAATCCATTAATCAAGATAAACTAGACTACTTCCTAAAATTGCAATTTATAAATTTAGCTTTAAAACAATCTTATGCATTTTATTTTTAATGAGCCTATTACAAAAGAAAAACTTAAGATACAGAAAAATCTATTCATTTCATTTCAATGAGGCAAGAAAATTAATTTGAATGTGTCATATTAAGTTTTAATTCTCAACTTTACACAATAGAATCACCTGGGATGGGGACTATCTTCCTATAAAGGATTGCTTAAGTTAAGTTGGTCTGTGGCCTTGCTTATGGTATAATTCTTAACTAATGGAGAAGACTTTCCCATTGTGGGTGCCCAATTTTCTACTCAAGTTATTTAGAACTGTACAAGAATAGTAAAAGTGAGCTGAGTGTAAGCACATGTGCATTGTTGTCTATTCCTGAAGATGGCTGCAATATGAACAGTCCTTTCGGATCCCTGCATTGTGATTTCCTTGTTTTAAGGATCATAACCTGGAACTGTGAGCTAAAATAAACCCTTTCTGCCCTAAGTTGGTTTTGTCGGGGTATTTTATTATAGCTACAGGAAACAAAACAAAGATAGTATGTGAATCTTGTCTTCATGAATTTGGGAATTGAATAAATTTTTGTTACATGTATATGTCTCTTTTGACTGCTATACTGAATTAAATGAGGATTGTCACTTAAAACATAAAAAAAAGACTATGGAAAGCTCAGACCTGAACCAGATATTTGTATAACACTCCTATCCCCAAGTTTCAAGAGTCATTACAGAAGGGTGGAAAGACTCTACAACCCACTGTTAGTTAATGACTACAAAGAAACGACATTTTCTTTTCCTATTTTAAAAATAATTTATTTAATTTTATTTTGTGTACATTGGTGTGAGGGTGTCAGATCCCTTGGAACTGGAGTTACAGACAGGTGTGAGCTGTCATGTGGGTGCTGGGAATTGATCCTAGGTCCTCTGGAAGACCAGTGCTCTTAACCACTGAGACATCTCTTCAGCCTCCAGAAATGTCCTCTTCTGGACACATCAGGCAGTTACATATGTAAACTCACAGTAGTCATGACAGCACGTATAAGTCCTGCATTAGCTGAAGCCAGAACACCCCTACACTCACACACACACACACACACACACACACACACACACACACACACACACACACACACAGAGACCAATATGTAAAGGGAAATTGGTCAAGAAGTTCCACTCCTAGTTAAGGGTGTATTGCCCACTTCCGAGGCAGGGAGATTCAGTATTAAAGATGTAGTCCCTTTTAGGTATACTATGCTATACACCAGTGTAAGAACATACAGTCAAGACTACCCAGGCAGCATGAACTATAGTTGATTGGATTTATAAAGAGGAGGACATACATTGAGAGAAGACGAAGTATAGGATATAACAGGAAGGAACTGAGAGAGGGGAGTGATTTTGTTCAAAATGCAGTGTACAAAATTCCCAAAGAAGTAATAAGAATTGGGCGGGGCAGGGGAGACTGTATGTGTACTGAAGATACACAAAGTTCTTTTAGTAATAAAAATGGAACAAGTTCCTTCCTAGTTCTTTTGCCAAATTCCTGTCTTAAACTAAGTAGCAATCTGTTGGTTACCCATTGTCAAATCCTGTGAGTTCATAGTTTATTAGAAAATACATAGATGTCAGAAAGCTTTTAATCACATTGGGTTCACTGAATCCATTGGAATCTACATATATTTCACACACCTAGTTTTTCATTAATCTGTGTTAAACAGTTACAGTGTAAGGACACCAAAATTATTAACTTATAATTAACACACACCTGACTATCCTTTTGATGGCTAAAGTAAGAGGAGGTGAAATGAGGACTACCCTGCCTGCACAGGCATCCTTGCAGTCAGTCAATAAAGACACTTGCCTTTTTGCATTTTATAATCTATCTGCTGCCTGTACAGATGTTGTAATTAGGTTGATGCCTATCTCATGATACTTAAGTACCAATTAATCCTTCAAAACAACAGCTGACTTCTTAGACAGCTCTTCTACTTCTGAGACTTCACTTGATAATTGATTGTTGTGAAATTTCCTTTAAAATTTTCTCTCTTGAATGCATGCTTGGAGGAATGGGTCTCTTCTTGAAAAACAAAAATTTACTCTTGAGGAATGCTAGGTTCTGAATTGGCAATTGCTCAAAATTCTTGTGTAGCTAGAGTTTTCCTGCCTGGCCCACAGTCTAGATAAATCTTTCTCACCTGCCAGTCCCACAGCCACTCAGACCCAACCAAGTAAACACAGAGACTTATATTGCTTACAAACTGTATGGCCGTGGCAGGCTTCTTGCTAACTGTACTTATATCTTAAATTAATCCATTTCTATAAATCTATACCTTGCCACATGGCTCGTGGCTTACCGGCATCTTCACATGCTGCTAGTCATGGTGGCGGCTGGCAGTGATTCCCTCCGCCTTCCTGTTCTTTTAATTCTCTCTGTTAGTCCCGCCTATACTTCCTGCCTAGCCACTGGCCAATCAGTGTTTTATTAGCAACACATTTGCCATACAGAACATCCCACAGCATTCTTGTGTTTTTTATTTCATATTTAATACTTTTCATTTAATTAGAATATAATGGTATCATTTTGCCCCTCCCTTTCAGTTTCTATCTCCTTCTTGCAGCTCCTCTTATGTCCCCACTCCCTCAAAAATTCATGGCCTCCTTTTCTTTAATTGTTATTGCTGCAGTAACATACATATACACATATATTTACAATAACACATATATGTATCTGCATATTCCAATTAGCATATGATTGAAACCTGCTTAATTCATTTTGTATTTCTTATATGCATATGTTTTTAGGACTAACCACTTGATACTGAATAACCATTTACAGGGGCTTATTCCTGAGAAACAGTAAATTTCTCTCTCAGAAGTCATTAATTGCTTACAGCTCTTCATCTATGGGTAGGACTCCATTGGCATATCACTAGTGTTGTTATTGTTCAGGGCTAGTTTAAACCACCATATTGATGAGATGTCATGAGTGTAGCTTCCTTGTCATATCTAGAAGACACAATTTTGTGGGAGATTTCCTAGTCCTCAGGCTCATACAGCCTTTCCTCCCCTTCTTCCATGATGTTTGCTAAGTCTAAGGTCTAGGGGGTAATTGTAGATGCAGGATTTGGGCCTGGGCATGCCAGTTAGAAGACATTTAGGGTTTTTGTTTTGTTTTGTTACATTTCCTGTTTATTGTGAATAGATTGGCAGTGAGCACAACTAAGTGTGTGTCTGCAGAGTAGAATGCCAAGTCCTTTGACTATATTCCAAGCAGTAGTATAGTTGAGTCATATGTGAAAGTTATTTTTAACTCTTTGAAAATTTTCCACACTGAAATCCATGTTGACCACACCAATTGGTAATGCTGTCCATAGTGAATAAGGGTTCCCATTTCTCCACATCTTTGCAACATTTGCTACTGAGGGTTTTTTTTTTTTAAGATTTTTAATCTTAGTCACTTTTGCTGGCTAAGCTGAAATCTCAAATTTGTTTTATTTTGCATTTCCCTGATTACTAAGGATTATGAACTCATTTTAGGATATTTCTCAACAATTTTCATTTTTGTCAACTATATGTTCAAATCCACCATTTTTTATTGGGTTATTTTCTTGACTCTTACTTTAGAGTTCTTTATATATTCTGAATATTAATCTTCTGTTAGATATATAGCTGGGAAAATTCTCTATCATGGATTTCCTTTTCCCTCAATGAATTTTTTCCTTAGTTACTTAGAAGTTTTTTAGTTTTATGAGGTCCAACCTGAAAATGGTTTTCCTTAATTTTTGGACAAATGGAGTCCTGATGAGAAAGTATTTTCCTACACATATGTTAGGAATAGTATTCAGTAATACTATATTGGAGTTTTCTGTTAAGAGTTTCAGCATTTCAGGTTTCACAATGAAGCCTTTAATCTATTTGGACTTGATTTTTGAAGAAGTTGATAGGGATTTAGTTTCATTCTTCTACATGTGGACATTCAATTTCGTCAGTATCATTTGTTGAAGATGCTGTCTTTTCTCCAGAGTGTGTATGTGTTGGCAGCCTTGTCAAATGCCAGATAGCTATAACTACTTATATTCATGTCTGAGAATTCTATTTTGTTCCTTCTGTTTCCATGTCCATTTTTTTTTGTGTCTCAGTGACATACTTTTATTATTGTACCTCTGTAATTTGAAATCTGCAATGGTAATCCCTACAGCTTTCATTCTCTGGGGTTTTGTGGTTCCTTATAAATTTTATAATGTGTTCTTGTTTTCCCTGTTACTGTGAAGAATCTTCATTTTCTTTTGGGCATTTTCATTTGGATTACATTGAGTTTGTAAATTAGTTTTGGTATATCAATCATTATCACAATATTAATTCAGTCAATTCATGGGCATGAGCGTTCTTTTTCTCAATCTCTTTCTTTAGTGATTTAAAGTTTTCATTGTAGAGGCCTCATGCCTATTGACTAGGTTTATTATTATGTACTTTACTTTCTTTGAGTCTCCATGGAATGGAGATTTGTTCATGAGCTCTTACTCAGCATCTTTGGAATTGATACATAGAAAAATTATTGGTTTTTTTTTAAAGTTAATTTTGAATTTTGCCATTTTACTGGAATTGTCAATCATCGGACTTCCCATCTGGACAATAGCTCCCATCCTGCCTCGGACTTCCCATCTGGACAAGAGCTCCCATCCTGCCTAGTTCCTGATTTTTTAATAGATTTTCTTTCAGTTGTCTCTATTTAGAATAATATTGGTTGTAGGTTTGTCATATATAGCTTTTAATTATTTTGAGATACATTCTCTCCAGTCTGCCTCTCTCTAGGACTTTTATTATGAAGGGATGTTGGGTTTACCAAAGGCTTTATCTGTATCTATTGAAATGATAAAGCAATTTTCATTTATCAGCCCATTTATATGATTTATTATAATTATTGACTTACATAATATGAACCTTACTTGTCTGGGATACTGGCTACTTATCAGACAATATTTGTAGTGCATTGACAGACAATCCAAATGCTATATGATTATGCTATCCTTAAGTACTCTGAAATATGAGATGTGTTAGGATGCAAATATGAAATGGTTTTCCTTAGCATCATCTCACATTTATATTTATTCTGGACTAATGAAGTTTTATAATTTGCTTTCTATTGCTGTATTAAACACCCAAACAAAAGCAATTTGGGGGAGAAAGTTTCTTTGAACTTACAGGTTACAGTCTATAATTAAGTGAGGCTAAAGCCGAATCTCAAGGCAGAAAGTTCAAGTAGAAACCCGGGAGAACCCATATTTGCGTCATTGGTTCCTTATCTTGCTCAGTTATCTTTCTTACACTTTCCAGGTACATCTGCTTAAAGATTGCACCACCCACAGTGCAATAGCAATTAAGATAATGCCTCATATATAAGACTTTGGGATAATCTGAACTGCTCGATTAAGTTGAGGTTTCTTCTTCACTGGTGACTCTGTGTTTATGTCAAGTTGACAGCAGAAGGAAAGTATGAGAATAAGGCATTTTGTGATATTGACTTCATCTCATTCTAAATCATTAATTACTGTCTTCTCAGTCTCTGATGTTTAATGTCACAAAGCCTGGAAGACAGAGATGAGCAATTTCTGTGGTGTTTGCTGGGAAATGGATGAAAGTAGGAAATATTATATTGCATGAGATAACCTTGGTCCAGAAAGACAAACACTACTTGGTCTCTTTCATTTGTGGTTTTTGTTCCAAATCTTCAGATGTACATATATAACCTCAAGAACCACAGAAACAAGGAAAGTAAACAGTGACCATGGGAAGAGGAAAGAGCTGTAGAAAAAGGCAAAGCATGATGGGTAATGAAAATGCCATATATATATATATATATATATATATATATATATATATACACAACAGAATATTATCTGTAAATTAAATGAAATAATAAAAACTGTGGATAAACTTGTAGAATTGTAACATATTGTATAGAGTGAGGTCCTCTAGTGCTCCAACAATAAGCTGTGTGTTGTCTCTCATGTGAAATGCTTAGCTACAAATATTCCTTTTTTTCTGTGTGTGTTTTATAGAGACCAAATTAGGAAGCTAGAAGACTGCAAGTGAGCCATTGGGAGAGGGATACATTTAGGGAAGAGGATTGTCGAGTATAAGGAAAGTGAAAGTAGAGAGTTGGAATACTGGGAGCAGCAAATTTACACAGGTAACAGAATGATGAAACTGGAGAAATGAAGAACCAGGCGAGTCCTTAATCAGAAGGAAGCTCACATGAATGTGCTAATTGAGAACATATGATCTTTTTATTCAAGCAAAAAACTGTGAGTGGATAGTAAAACGTAATATGTGATATGAGAAAACAAGGGAGATGTAAATAAGGATGGGGACAGACCATTTGGGTAAATGAGGGATAAGGGTAAAAATGAGTACTAAGGGTGAACGAAAAAATACCAATGAAAGCCACCTAATTTTGTAAGCTAATTAAAAATCCCTTTGAACATGATTTTGCACACAAGCATGCCATATTAGTGAACAATACTGCTCCTAGAAGGCATAGATTATTGATTGGAAATTTCCATGCCTGATACATGGTACCTCCCTGTCAGAGAAACCGTAGAAGAACCCCCAAATAATAATGGCTATTGCCATTACTCTTAGTTGTCTATCTTAACTAGATAGCAAGAATCTATTGTTGAAACTATACACTTTGATTGCAGGATACAGACAAATCACTCCTAAACTGACCAGAAAACAATCGCTACTAACTTTCATAGTACTAGAAAATCCTATATAGGCTGCTGGACTGAAATGAAATCTCAAAGTACTTTTAATTTGCATTTCCCTGAGGATGAATGATATTGATCAGATTTGAAATATTTCTCAGCCATTTGTGTTACTTATTATAATTTCTTTTTCTCCTTTTCTTTTATTGAAAATGGATTATTTTCTCATACAGTATATCCTGATTATACTCTATCCTCTATTTACTCCTCCCAGTTGCTACCCCCTCCTCTCCTCTCCAGATCTACTCTCTTTATGTTTTTCATTACAAAAGAACAGGCATCTAAGAGATAACATCAAATATGACCAAATAAATTATAGTAAGATGAAGCAAATCTATCATACCAAAGTTGGAAACAGCAATCCAACAGAAGAAGAAGAGTCCCAAGAGTAGGTCCAAGACTTAGAAGCATACTCATTTTCACATTCAGGAGTCCCATAAATATATTAAACTAATATTAATAGCTATAATATATGCACATACATACATACATACATACATACATACATACATACATGTGTGCGCATGCGCGCACACACACACACACACACACACACATATACATAGAGGACCTGGTGTAGACACATGTAGTCCCTGTGCTTGTTGCTTCAGTCTCTGTGAGCTCATATGTGCCTTGCTTAGTTGATTCAGAGGACCATGTTTTCTTGGTGTCCTGAATCCCCTCTGGCTCTTAAATCTTGCCACGTCTTCTTTTTCTTCAGGATTCTCTGAGCTCTGAGGGATTTGATAGAGACCTTCCATTTAAACTCTCTTTCCATGTAATGTTTGTCTGTGGATCTCTGCATCTGTTTCCATCTGCTGCCAGAGGAAGCCTTTCTGATGATGACTGGATAAGGCACCAATCCATGAGTATAGCAGAATATCATTAGAATTCATTTTATTGATTCGTTTTTTTTTTTTTTTT